>CAKKOB020000638.1:2213-25667 GCA_918844115.2 Phlebotomus perniciosus | reverse complement strand
TTCTTAAAAAGCTTTAGTACAGAAAATAGTTAGTATAGAAAGCTCCTGAAAGCTTCCGAATTGGAGCTTTGGTGAGCTTTTCTACAAAATATGAAAGTGGTGTACGCCTTTTTGACCATAATATCTCCCCTTGGGTAAACTTGTTCAACTGAGAGCTTTTCAAAATTGCTTTAAAGCTGTACAAAAATTTACGAGCATTAAAAAAAATATGGAAAATTTGTAAAGCTTTCGGATAAGTTTTAGACCTTTTGAAGCTTTCACTTTGAAAATTCTGAAAAGCTTTTACATTTTCTTAAAGCTTTCATATTTAAAAAGCTTTGGAAACCTTTCTGAATAAGCTTTTTTAAAAAGCTTTCTTATAAACCTTTTTAAACGATTCAAAAGCATAGGAAGCCTTCTTAAGAGCTTTCTTATTAGAAAGCTTTTCAGAAAGTTCTAGAAAGCTTTAGAAGGTTTTAGTATACAAAATAAAATTGATATGAAAGCCCTTCAAAGCTTCCATATTAGACTTTGGGGAGCTTTTCCACAAAATGTGGAAATGTTGAAAATATCTCCCCCTTATCTCTCATCTATAAAATATCTCAACTCTGATCCTCACCCAAAAATCTCTTTTCACCCCCAAATCTCACATGACAAGATTAATTTATCCGTTTTGTCTGTCCATAGAGCCGCTATTTCGACTGTGATGACTCCGATACGTACTCGGACCATTCGTTCAGGGTGGACTATGGCTGTCCCGAGGACACGCTCAACGGGGACGTCAGTGAATCCCGACACCCGGTCGACTGCCCGGACAAGTATTGCACTTCTGGTGGCTGTGAGGAGCTCTCGAACAGCGAGTCCGTGAGCGATTTGAGCGTGGACGATGAGGCCCACGGATGTCCCGTAGCTGTGACATAACTGGAGATCTCCGCGGATGCCAATGTCCATGAACCATAAAATATAATATATTGCCATTGAGGACAGAAAAGAAAAAAAAATGATGTGTAAATATTTGATAAGTTTTGCGCGCGAGATTTTAAATTGGGATAATGAACAATTTCTAATATTGACCGGAAAATATATTGAAAATTCTATGTTTGTGCACAATTCAGCGGAAATCAAAGTTGTTAGGCATTCAAATTGTTATCACCCCCAGGATCATTGACTTTCATTAAGCACTGCTGGTGGATGTTCAGGATAATTGAGCAGCATCACCCAAAACTAATTGCTGGGGAATTTGTGTTGTGCAAGCACAGAAAGCATACCAATATAGAAATTGTGGGAAAAAAGGGAGTTGTTAGTGCGTTTTCGGACTGATTTTCGCGATGGGGTTCGAAGGGGGTTGTGAAGCGTGTAACATGTTCATCAATCTCACTAATTTTCATTCATTTCTCACTCAAAAATCCACCAACGTATGTGTATCGCTAAAACGTAGAATGTTAGGATAAATCACCGTAATTAAATCACACGAGAAATTCACAATTAATTGGGAATCGTATTTGGATTCCGACGGTTGCTTACAATCACGCATTTTCAACTTCACGGACACAGCATTCAACATAATTCATCTGAAATCCATCCATTGACTCTTAAAAGCTCTTCCTTGTCGATTTGGTAGGCGGGAAAATAGATGAAAAGAGGGAAATTTACCTTCTATCTGTTTATCTATGAGTCTTTTTTCCAACTGAAAAATTATATATTACAATCATGTTAGGATTAAATTTACATTTGCGTAATTTATAATTTATTAAATTAAATTTATACGTTAAAAATTTGAATAAGGTCGTTTATCTAAAAAAGACTTTTCAGAGATTTTTGGTAAATACTTTTATCTAATAAGCATAAATTATCTTTTATAATATTTTTTTTCTCAAAATGAGAAACTCCAGTAAAACTTTGATCAACATTCTTCTGCAAAATAGTCACTCCGCATAGCTTAAAAGTGTTTTTAGATCCATTTGATAGATGGATGGGAAGGTTAATGCGAGCGGACACTAAATTTGGCTTGAATTTAATGATGCGTGCTGAACTTGAGCATTGGGCGGTCGCCTAATCCCACCCTCGGCCCAGGCTAAATATAGCCATATATTTGGGGCCATAACGCGACAGCGGCAAAGCGTTTTTAATAACAACCCTCATGAGATAGCGCTATATGAGTAATTTTTATTGTTAATTGACTCAATACACTGTTAATATAAAGCGCAAAACTTTCATTGGATGGCCGTAAAAGTCCCTCGTGCAAGCTCCGCAATATTTATGAGCGAGTAAAATTAACCCCAATATTTCACTCTACATAACTTTTTATCATATCAATTTTATTTATTACCGCCATGCATTTTCTTCGGATGGAGTTTATGCGGTGATCCTGAGCGGTGGGTGGGGGGTGGGGGGCAAAATTAATGCGCACAAAATGATACAGAGTCTCAGTGAATACTCTGAATACCTGAGCTATATGCAATATTCTGACCACGAGAGAGTTTATTTGAAAAGTTGTTACCCACCTGATTGGACTATTGATTGATTTATTGTTACTTTGTTGGGGAGCTTTTGGGGCTTTCACCGCAAAATTACTCTCTCGCTTTTCATCTCATTGTTATGCACATAAATTCATGGCAACTACAGAACGTCATTAGTTAGAGTTTTCAGGTATATAAAATAAACAATTTAGGTAGCATGAATTGCTCGCTAATCCACAATGCATTTCAACGAAG
Source organism: Phlebotomus perniciosus (assembly GCA_918844115.2). Taxonomy (NCBI): domain Eukaryota; kingdom Metazoa; phylum Arthropoda; class Insecta; order Diptera; family Psychodidae; genus Phlebotomus; species Phlebotomus perniciosus. Next base: position 22,974 of record CAKKOB020000638.1, on the reverse strand, counting down.
AGCAAAATTTATTTCCACATCGTTCCACCCTCTAAATTTTACCTCATTACTGGGTAAAATGTTTCTTTGTATTACCCACATATTAAAATATGCTCCAATTCAATTATGACGAATCGCCAGACTTTTTGAGTATAATCCCCATCTAAAGCTCAATTAGATTTGTGGAGCCGTGGGCAAGCTGGTAAACTTTACGATTGCATTAAGTGCTTCGTCGGAGAGTTTTTTCTTTGTATTTCACAAATTTTACTTGTCTGTGAATTTGCCATGTGATACAATTTATTTGTGGGGGAAATTACGTTCTGTGAGAATTGCTACATCATCACAATGAGTGCAGTTTTATACATTTTTAATGCACTTCCTTGAATTTATCTGCCACTCAGGATTAGCGTACAATGTTGTTAAATGAAAAAATTGCAATTAAAATAAGTAACTGTTCTTTATGATTTTGAATTCGGTTAAGTGATTGGCTGTGTTAAATTTTAAAGCAGCAAACTAAAAAAAATTGAAATTCTTCAAAGATAATCAGATTTTCTCTTGATCAAAGAATTTAAAACTAAAGACAGATTCACACTATCAAATAGGCTTTAAATATTTGAAACAAAATGTATTTTTAATAAAGAACAAGGCTTAAATTTTAAGTTAAACTTAGAGCTTTAAGTCAACTTTAAATTAGCCCAAAGCTTAAAGCCATACTTAGCTTGAAGTTTTAAGATTTAAGTTAGTTTCAAGCTTAAAGCGACCTTTAAGCTTTAAGCCAGACTTAAATTTTAAGACAGCTAAAAAAAATTGATTAGTTTTTGATAGTGTGAATCCAGCTTAAGCACAAAATATTGAAAATTTGGTTGGCTTTTGATTTATTATATGATAATTATTGTATTGTTATTCCACAGATGAAGCTAATATTCCAGTAAAATTAGTGCTTAATTTGCCTAATTTCATTTATTTACTCAAACTTATTTTATATTCAAATAACATAATATTAAATTTGCAATTAAAATTTGGAAAATGCACACAGTAATTTCTAATGGCAAAATTGAACGCACTTCTGAGTTTTTCTTGAAAATTTTCATTTTATTTTATATTCTCAATTTGAAATCAACAAACGTCAGTTGTTGTCGAAGTGGAATTCGTACAAATAGAAATTAATTTTAAAAGAACTTTTTCATTTCTTTGTGCTTGAAACATTAGGAAAATTTCTGGAAAATTATCTTGAAATTGCACTTTGTTTGAAACCAAGTTTGAAACTGAATTTTTATAACAAAGAAAATTCATCTCGTGTTATGTCTTTTGTATATTTTCTTATATATATATAGTGTTTATAGTGTCTATCCCTTGATGAAAAAGCTTTCCAACTACTCAAAAGGGGTGAAAGCTTTTGCAAGATATTGTTTTCTCTCAGCTATATATGGAAAACTTCCTTCTTCCGCCGAAAGTTCAACAATTGTGCGAAAATAGGTGAATAAATCTTTGCAAGATTTTCAAGTAAAAATCAATTTCCGTATACTTGAGCTGATGAGGAAATTAGTGGAAAACTCTCAAGTAATTTTTCACTCGGTGAACTGATGAGAAAATTGCCTGAGAGACAAATTTGGTGTCTGTTCGATGGGAAAAGAAGATGAAACTTTATGTGGAATTTATAAGAATGTTGATAGAAATTTTTTTTATCGACAAAGAGGAAGAGCTTTTACAACCCACTTCACCCACCCATTCATTCTCTCTCTCGCACTATTCCAGCTCTTTGTCATATTCCTCCAAGAAAATAGGTGCCAAACATTTTTACGATTCACTTTGTTACCATTTCTCATGCTCGTTTACTCGATATATCGCTGGTGTGACAAGAGAGGGGCATAAAAGCATGAAGGATACACATCCAAATAATTTATAGTTCATACATATACGTGTGTTTTTATTCGAAAAAGAAAAATACATTTAAAATATATGAATATAAATATACGAAACTAATGAATTTATATGATAAATGGACAGAAAAAAAATGAGTAAAAAAATCACTTCAAAACCATGAATTATGATTAAAACCATTTAGCAGCAAAATCAATGAAGATTATATTGAATTTATTGTGGAAAATGTTTTCTGGTGTTATCTATACTTAAATATATTTTATAACAAAAAAAAAACGAAGAATAATTTATTGTGTGCTGTTTTTACTCGGCGAGTGAAAAAAATATTAAAGCGAATTCTAAAGAAAATCGAGAAAGTTTTTCTTGCCATCTCTGACCAATTTTCGTGTTTCTTTTCCATTCATCTTCGGTGGCTTTGCCAATGCCATCGTCTTCTTGGTTTTGTGGTGGAAGCCGAAGTGGCTGATATAATGATTTAAAGAATCATAATCCCTTGTTTATTTAACTCTCTTTGTACATATTAGGTAGGATTCATTTGAATTAGAAAATTAGTATTTATTTTCTAAGAGATATTTTTGCAATTCTAGCAAATATAGAAACTATTATAGAAATTTTAAGTTGTTTTGCTAATATTTTGAGGATTTAATTGGGTTTTCAAGTCTGATTAGTATTTTTTTTTATTTGGAAATTTAAATCTAAAGCTAAATCTAGACTAGCCTCTAAAATATATTAACAAATTAACGTTGTTATTTAAAAAGTCTTTGCTAATAGTCTAGATCTTATTTAAGGATAGTTTTTAAAGCTTAAAGTAGCTTAAAATTTAAGGCTCAAAGCAAGCCTAAAGCTGTAAGCTGGCCTAAAGCTCAAAACTGGCTTTAAGCTGACCTAAAACTCAAGACTAGCTTAAGGCAGGGCCTAAAGTTCAATGCTGGCTTAGGGCTGGTCTAAAACTCAAGACTAGCTTAAGGCTGGCTTAAAATTCAAGATTGGCTTAAGTCTGGCCTAAAGCTCAAAGCTGGCCTAAAGTTCAATGCTAAGGTCTTACTGTTTTTGACTATTTTAAGTCTAGATTAAAGTTTAAGGCTAGCCTAATATGTTGAGTTCTAACTTGGGACTTGTTCTTTATTCAAAAATCTACATTGTCCAATATTTTAAACTAAGTGAACCCACCTCAAGTTTCTCTTTCATTTGACGCTTTGGCTCCCACTTCTTTGAATTGTGCTTTTCTTAAATGGGCGGACAGATCGTTTTGTCGAAAAAACCTTGATCAATGACTTTCCCACCCCAATTCGGGACATTTTCTCTACTGTATTGCTCCCAAGAGGCAAAAGGAAATTATGCAATTTAATCTTGTGGCCAATGTCGAGCGTTTATGTGGGTTTTCCTAAATTTCCAGACCACCCATTATTCAATTTGAGCAACAACACAGCATTTGATGAATTTTTAAATAGCAAGAGCTTAACATATTGGAATAAAATTTCCACCATTCAATTCAATAACAACAGCAAATTTCTCACGAGAGTGACATCGAAACCCCAGCTAATCCTACTAATTAATGTGATTTATGCTTCATGTAACAGATATTAAAACATTTGATAAATATTCCAGTTATCCTGCCTGTTCAAATACGCATTTCTACACTAGAAACTATTCCATAAATCATGAGATTTATTAATGCATAGTGTCAAAAGTGCATTTCACTTGTGAGATTTACTAATTATAAATTGAGATTACCGAAAACTGAAATGAATTATTTAGCAATTCTGTTTGATATATTTACTGTTAACTTCATGGAGTAAAAAGACAAATTGCCGAAAATAATTGTCGGTAGTAATTCGAGAATGATTTCTTCTGCCAAAATTTCCACCAGTTAAAAAAGAAAGTTCCATTGTCGAAGGGAAGGATAAAGCGTTGCCGAGGCGATGCCACATAAATAAGAAATTAATGGTGTAAAATGTGAAAAGTTAAGGACATCCATTTGAGGCAATTCATCTGTTTTCTCCCTTTTCACCCATTTTTAGCGGAGAATGGCGATACCCGGGCGAAAACACCACAAATAAATTACCTCATTTGGTATAGCCATTCCCATTGGCAACTCCTACGAATTTCTTCATGGGATTTTGAATTATGAGACTTCTTTGAAAAATAATCTTGGCATTTAAATTTGTCGAATGGTTGTTTATTTTTGTAGAGTGTCGACGAGGAAATTATTAAATTTTCATGGTGGCTTTCGTAAGACATTCACATTGTCTAATATTTGCAAATCCCAATGAAGAATTTCCCTTGTGGCTTCCCCCCTCCCACGCGAGAAGAAAACAGAAAATTTCTCAGAATTTTCCCCATTTGAAATTGAAACAATAATTGTTTCTGCTGGAATTTGAGAGAACATAAGGATTGTACAGCACTCTTGGGATTATATTACAATAGAAATGGATTTATGCAACTGAGGAAATGTAACATTAATGTTCGTTGCTTGAGATACTTGAGACACAATATAATATGTAAGCAATTGAAAAGCGAGGAAAATGTCCCTGAGAAACTGGTTGATAGTATAAAAAGTAAATCAAATTACAAGAAAATTCAAACTTTCCCACTTGTTCTTCATCAACTTTTTCTTTACATCGATACTTGGTCATCTTTCTGATGTGTTTGGAAAATAACTATTTCTCTCTTCTGGGAATTTATCGTAATATCGACAACTTTTCCATTTCGTCGCAAGATATTGACTTTTGCCGCCAATACTGAGTGATTAGATTGTCTCTGGAAATATCAAGAGTCACCAGCAAATTTGATATGGAACACGTGTAACTGGTGAAGGCACTGGGAGGTCATCCTTGAAAGTTTTCCCGAGAGAGATGAGATAAAAATTGAGGCGAAATTTAGGGGCGGAATTTTATCACCCATCCTTGGAGGTGGAAGATAAACATTAGAAAGTTTTGCAATTTGACCTTAAAATATCAAAAATGGTCTTACTTTGAAAACTACATTTGCTGAAATTCAAAGTTTCTCACTTCCGGAACCCGGGTTTAGCAATAGAATTAATTTAGGGTGATATTTTGTATAATTTCTAAACTTATTTTAGGGTTTTAATTACGTGTTGAGAACAAGAAAACAAAAATTTGCCCAATTCAAGGGGGAAATAATAGGGTTCAGGAGGTGTAAGCCACTTCCCCAATAATTCTGGCCCTCGGAAGTGTTGGACAAAAAAACGGCTTTACAAGAAAGATTAAAAAAATTTTGTATGGAAACTTTAAAGGCCTTTGAAATCAAACTCAAAAGAACTTTGAGAGGAAAGTTAAAATTGAAGGGGGATTTTAAAGACTTTTTAAGGTAAGCTTTAAGGAAGCTCCGTCAAAATAAGCTTTGAAGAGCTTTGGAAGCTTAAAAGGTTTTTAAGGGAAGCTTTAAGGAGCTTTAAAGAAATCTTTAGGGAGCTTTAAGGGAGAAACTTATCAATTTTTCACAGATTTTTACCTGTATTTTTTTATTCTTAAATTTAATCAGAAGTTCTCCAATAATTTCAGAAAGCTTCGGAATTTTCTAAAAAACCTTCGCAAGAATTTTTAAATAAATCGTTTAAGCTTGTAAATTGACCAAAAAGCTTTTAAGAATTTTCGAAAAGCTTCTTATTCTGTAAAGTTTATTTAATGTTTAAAAAATATAACTTAAATTTAAACATTTACATTTCCAAAAAAGTTTACGAATTTTCATTGAAACTTCATCTTTTAATAATCAGTTTCAACTAAATATTATTGCTGTTTTATTCAAATAATAGCCTTAAGAACCTCACAATAACCTCAACGATTAAATTTTAGGAGATTTTATTGAAGCACCATTCAAATTTGATGCTGTCTCGATTGATCATCACAAAATAACTATTGGATGTATTTCCAAAAGTCTAATAATGGATCTCCTTAAATATTTAATCCAATATTTAGGCTCATGCCACAATGAGTCATGTCGTATGGTAAATGATGAGGAAAAGCGTCCCATTGTGGAAATATTTACTCACAATTTTGAGAGAAAATTGATAGGACAACAGGCGACAAAAGCATTGAGCCCAGATTGAGGACTTTTCGTGGAAAATTGCCGAGCAATTGAGGTATTATGTTTATGTGAAAATTACTCTGTATATTTCAGGCAATTAAGGGGATACACATCAAGGAAAATTTTACGACCACGAAAAGGAGAAATGCTCAATAAATCATATCTCACTCTCTCTCCCAAAAGTGTGATTACTCTCGGTGAAATGTTCATGGATATCCTCCAAAAGGGAAAATTAAATTCAACCCAAGAGAAGATGCTTGAGAAAAAATTCCAATTTACAACTAATTCCTCCAGCGTAAAATATCATAATTATCTCGTTCAATTTTCATGATACTAACGCGTGTAAGAAGGTTGCTGCCGTGGATTTCCTGTTAAGAGAAATTAGTCACTTTCTGTGGCGGAAATTCTCATTAAAGCGTCTATTCATAAATCATGAGGAAAATGCTATTGGTTAATTAATGTTTGGTGATTTTGCTGCGGGTAATAAAGTAAAGGTAATTTTGGAATACAAAAACTTCTATAAAGGACCTCATAAATTATTTACAAATTCATTATTTTATAGTTTTTGTTGTTGGATAAAAATACCTCAACTCATCTTCACGAATAAATCGTGAATGAAATTGAATATTCAGTAATATTATAAGATGAAAAATTGTCCGGCAGATAACGATCATTTTCATTTTAAATTCAACCAATAAAATTCGAAGGAGGACCTTATTTTATTGAGCTGTTAAAAACCTATGGCAAAGCCCTCCATAAATACCATTAATTGAACCTTTATCCTATAATTCGAATTAATTAGGGCCGTATATTTTTTAACCCACGGACTTTTTTAATCTGTTTTATTTTATGACTATACAAAAAAGTTTATTTAATTTCCAATAAATTCGCTTTGCAAAATTGCTTTCCACGCAATTCTTCTACCTCCACGCGCTTAAATGCAATGCGTCGGTAATTATTTGTCATTTTAATTGATTTATTTTATATATATTGGTATATGTATTTGTTGGACTCTTCCTGATAAATTTTATTGCGTTGGAAATGAATTTCAAACACAAACTCATACTATGGCGTAGCAATCATGCCAATAAGCGCAATAAATTGCTAAGGGTATTAATTTGCGAGAAATACCATCGGTGGATCCGTCGAGTGTAATAAAGTCGCGGGGAAATCGTAATAAAATGGGCTCCAGTCTGGCGACTTTGAAAGTCGTGCCATTGGAAGCTTTTTTGAACTCCAGGCGTTGAATATTTCCACGCTTCTCGAATAACCGAAGAGCTTTCTCGAATACACGGTTAAAAGTCAGTGGGATGAAACATTTGGTCAGTAAAAAAATTACTTTGTCAGTAAAGAAATAAATTTGGTCAGCAGTTCAAAATTCACTTTGGTCAGTAAAATGGAAAATTTTGTCAATAAAAAATCTCTTTTTATCAGTAAAAAGTAAAAATTTATAACCTAAGAAAATTTACTGATCATTTTATAATTACTTTTTCTACTGGCATATTTGAAATCTTACTGATCAGTTTGATTTTATTACTGACCAAACTTAATTTTACTGACCAAATTGAATATTTTACATGACTTATTAAATATTAAGTACAGTACAAATACATAACGTAGCAAAAATAGACATATTTTTATTTATTTCCTTCTTCGTTCACAATTTTTGTAATTATCGAATAAACACTATTTTAAACACAATAGAAACCTTGAAAATTTCTTTAAAAATAAATAAAAAGAAATTTACTCTTCTTTTTCTAACAGTACACGAGAATACAGTCAATACGGAGTCTAGTGAGAACGTTAGAGCGCAGGCGTTTTAATTTTCTGTACACTCGCCCAAGTAATTTCCCAGCATTGAAAATTCAGCTGGAAACTCTTGAAGCACAAATACACTCACTAAGAGTTGATTTCCCGCCCCAAAAGCTCCCTGACTCGAGCGACTGTACGAAAGACTCGGAGTGTGTTTGTGAGACTGTGACGACGCTAAATTGTCAGAAGTGTTCTCTCAGTCGTGTAGAACAGTGGAAAATTGTCTCCGTGCTGGAAAAGTTGTGCCCATTTTTTTGAAGGATTTTCCATGGGTGAACTTTTGCCTAAGCAGAGTTAGAGAATTAGGCCATCAGTGAAAGTTAACAAAAGTGAAATATTTTAAACACTGTGTAAATCATTTAAGACTTTTTCCCAACAGTGAATTTTCCTGCCACTTTTCTCGCTCTCCAACCCCACACTTAATCACATTGAAACATATCGATCCGTGTTCTTGTGCGTCGAATTTTACACCCTGAACGAAAGGAGCGAAAAGAATTTTTCTGACCCCCACAGGAAAGGTGGAGATAGGTGGGGATAGCTTCACAGTGTGAAGATATTATAAGGTAAATATTTTCACAAGCACACAACTCCATTTATTATCTCACCTAAATGATTGAGGGAGAGTTCATGTTTTTTTGGTCTTCATTTTGGGACGCTCTTTTGGGGGCTTCGCATTCGCAATTTTCCGTCACACTAATCGGGTCAAATTTAACATGCCACAGTGGTAGAAACAAACACTGCGCTACATCCCCCAAATCAATATCAATTAGTGTGAATTCGCTGAGCAAAGCCAAAAGCTCTTGCCAATCTAAATTGAACACACGAAAATCCACCCCTTTTTTGCTTTATACAAATTCATGGAAAAAAGCCACCACCCTCTATATGGCCTCTATGGCGAATAATTTATGTGATATTGCGAATTGGAGTTTCACATTGTACTCCAATTTCCACGAATTATGTCCAATTAAACCACCAACAGACCATAGATATTCAATTTCAGCGGAAACCCCCTCTGAAACCCCACACTTCCTGGTCGCTTGCAATTTATCTCTGTCGCTCAATTGAATTCACACAAGAATGCTGAAGAGCTGGGAGGCATGGTGGTAGCATTAAATGGTAATCATGGGAGTTATTTTGCGAATTAAACTCTCATTGCTGATGTTGGCATTGCTGGTAACTTCGTCATTACAACTTTGGCGGTATATGGTGGTGGAAAATTCATGAGGGTGAAAGTTTTTCAACAGATGAGCCCCACACAATGAGACTACATATTTTATTGTGAGCATCACAATCAATCCTGTAGAATTCTTCCTCTAGTAAATTATTCATCCGCTCATTCATGGATGTGAATGGAGGGATTCAATGACCTCTTCTTGCAAGGAATTTTCAATGCCAAATTCTGAGAACAAAGTCGCGAATTTATGGTGAAAATTTAAATAAATTTACTATCAAAAGAGTTTGAAATTTTCTAAGAAAATTGAGTCAAATTTCGGTCAAAGTCATACAATTTTCCTAGAAAAAGTTGGCACAATTTTCCTATAACAGTTCGTACAACTTTCTTATGAAAATTCGTACAACTTTCCTATGAAAGCTCGTACAACATTTCCATGAAAGCTCGTACAACTCTCCTATATGAAAGCTCGTACATCTTTCCTATAAAACTTCGTACAACTTTGTTATAAAAGTTCGTACAACTTTCCTGTATAAAAGCTCGTACAACTTTCCTATATGGAAGTTCGTAAAACTTTCTTATGAAAGCTCGTATAACTTTGCTATAAGGGTTCGTACAACTTTGCTATAAAAGTTCGTACAACTTTCTTATAAGCTCTTATTTACTACTCATTTATTTCAGTAGGTATTCAATTTATATTATATCTTTCGTCAAATTAATTTTTATTGTTTTGTTTTCCTTATTTTCCAACCTCTTCTCTCTTTCTTTTTTTCATACATAATGAACTCTTACAATAGGGAACGCATCTTCATTGTCTTAAGAATTCTATACAATAATACAGTCTCTTTAAACGCCTTTCAATGTCTTCTTCCATCCATGAATTAACAATGTCATGGAGAATTTCTTCCTGGCAGAGTAACAATCGAGAAGCACTACATATTCTCCATTTAAAATAACTCTATATAGAATATCCGTAGTTGCATGTCTTTCCATGAATGGAGTGAGTAAGTGAAAGGTGTGAAAGCGCAAAAAAGCACTCTCCATGGCCCCAAAACACCCCCTTCACACATTTTCGACACCCTGTCTGGCGCACAATGTGAAAAATCCATTTTCTCTTCTATCTCTCTGTCTCTTTTCAGAGTTGTTCTTCTCCGCCTAAAAGCATAACACTGTTAGCAAAATTCCTCTGTCCTTCAAATGTCTCTGTAACTGTCTCTCCCTCGCACCTCCCTAAAGCACGCAATAAATGGCGCCATTCAAGCTCAAGTTCCGCATGGGCAGCTCCAGGAGCACGTCCCAGGAAACAACAACTGAGCCGGACGTGGCTCAAGCCCATCAGCAGCCACTGCTCGGGAATCAACCATCGACAGCCTCCACCACAACTATCGACACAGACAGCCTGGGCTCTCTAAGTGGCGACAGCAGGGCTCTCCTTCACAACTCCTCATCCGCCTCCGGACGCATAGGTAAAACGCCTCTCAGAGGCTCAGAGTATGAATTGCTATGACGAAAGAGCCCTGCATGTCCCGAATTGGCTGCTGATGGCTTCGCAAAAAAAATCTATAGGATTCTAAATGGGCTCATTCAAGTTAAAAAGTCGTTAAAATTCAAAAAATAATTTTCCTAATTTTTTAAATTATAATTTCCACTATTTTTTCCTTTAATTTCAAGTCTAATTTTGCTTCAAAATTTATTTTCGTATCTCACCTAAAGGTTAATTCCAGGAATTCAAATGGATTCTCTATATAAAGTTGTCCCCCAACCATATGAAAAGTAATTAATCTATGCGGACAGACCCTTGTTGCTCCGAAAACACAACATTTTCCGCAAATTAAAACGACATGTATAGTCAAAAATGTCCCTCATCCTTCAACCCCGACAATTAACCCACTTTCCAGAGTCGCAATTCGATTAATCGGGGGGTGTCCTGAAAAACGGCAAAATGGCTTAATGTTGTGGAATAAATTCATCCTCGTTGACCTACAAAAGTGCCACAATCTAAGACAACCCACGATATATTGCGTCTAACCTCATTTCCGGTGCAGAAAGGGGTTGAAATTATAAAGAAGGAGAGAAAAATCCATTTCCATTTGGAGTGAAATTCTAGCTCAGTCAGAGCTCATTTGGAATTTGTGAATTAATCTTCCTGTTTTGTCTCTTGATGCGCAAAATTCATTTCACTTCTCCTAATACTCTTGGGGGGTAAAAATCATCAGAAATGGGTAGAAACATTGAGATTAGGTGTTTGTGCTTCGTAATCCTTAGTGTATTACAAAATTCTCTTTCTCTCTCTCTCTTTCCAGGATATGAAAATCCAACAGTACAGCAAAATTTTTCAGACACGACCTCAGTGAATAGAAACAGTACAGTTCCACTGAGTCCACCACCGTCCTATGAGCACGTTCTAGAGGAGGTGAGATTGTAATCACGACAGGGGGTGATTAAATTTACACCATCGCAATTGCATTTCTGCATTTCACTCCTTTATACTTTTTATTTTTAGGAAAAAGGTCATTTAATTTGCAATATGGCGTAATTTTTGTATGAAAATTAATTTTTAATACAAATTAATACGTTTTTCATGGGAAATTGAATCGAGTTCAAAAGGAATTTTTAGGGAATTTTTGAAAAAAAAAATGAAAAAAGTTGTTATAATATTTTGCAATGAAGATAACGGTTTTTGAGAAAGAAATTGAAATGATTTTATATAGTAAAAGTTAAAGATTTCCTTAATAATAGAAGAATACCCCAATATGCCCGTTAAAAAAGTTTCACTTTACTTTAAAGAAGATTAAAAAAAATTGAAAGGTTCCATTGGAATCCCTTTATTGTATAAGATCAAGATATTTTCTAATGGATTTCCTATCAGAAAACTGAATGAATTACTTACGAGAAAACTATAAGGATGTTCAAAATGAAAATTGAAAGAGTTTAAAGAAAAAAAAACAAAAGTTTTTCATCATGATTTTTCCGAAGAACCTATAAAACCAAAAAAAATCCTGAAAATATATATTCAAAATTGAAAATCCCGTAAAGTGAAATTACAAATCAACAATCAATTAATTTATAAACAAATTCAATAAAATATTATAATTTATCTTTGTATATTTATTTAAATTTCACTGGTTAAACAGAATTCCCTATGGCCGGGTTTCGCAAATTTCTCTGATTGAAAATTTGTGTAAATTCTGGTTCCTATGAAAGCTCAATTGGCAATTAAACAAGTCTCCCAATTTCCAAAGAACTAATTTAATTTTCAAATTCAGGTGATTGGAAATTCTTTCCATTTATCAATTAGTGAGTTTTAGTAATAAAATTAATAAACTATTCACATTTTCATATTTGATCAACCTATTCAAAAACTATTATCAACTTTGTATAGTTTAATTAATTAAAATCACTTTTCATATTTTATTCATCAGAACTTCTATGCATGGGAGAAATATTTTTTGGGACTTGATGTACGCTTTCGCACTGCATCATCATCATGTGGCATTTTTCCATCTCTCTCTCCCTCTAGATATCCAAAATAACGACACACATGGAACTGTTACAGAATCGCCTAGCAGCTCTGGACAAAGACAACAATCCCACGAGCACTCCTGCCACCTGGACGTACTGCAGTGGCGCCTCGACGGCCTCTTGCACCACCATGAATGAGAATTGCACCGGAAGTGCAGAGGGATGTCACCTGGGTGACCATCAGGATGACTCCCTCGACTCCCCCATTTACACGTGCTCCACCATGACCACGCCGTCGCAGGACAACCTGCTGGCCTGCACCGGCTCATGTGATCCCCTGTACGCTCACAGTCCCTGTCCGGGCGCCCAGGAGACAGGCCAGGAGAGCCAGCAGACGGCAGAGTGCCAATCGGAAGTGAGTGAGGAGGAGGAGAACAACTCCGAAGCTGAGTGGAACTCTCATGAGCATCAGCAGCAGATGCGGGTACAACTGCCGCAGCAGAGCGCGGAGTTCCTGAGCAACAAGAGCAGTAAGGAGCTGTACAAGGCCGTGGCCAAGCAGTACGGAATTACATGCGAGATGAGCTCATCTTGCAAATGCCTCGAGTGCGCTTGCAACTACTTCGACTGCGAATTTGACGAGGTGAGTGGAATTTTGCGTTCAAGAGAAGAATTTTAGTAAAAAAAAAAACCGGAGTAAATTCAAAAAGGCGCTCATCAGTTCCAGTAGTTTCACATTTTGCATGAAAGCTCCCAAAGACTTTGAAAGTTTGAAGAGCTTTTTAGTTTTAGTATAAACACCTTCTAAAAAAACTTTTGAAAAAATCTATACAAAAGCTTTCAAAAATTCAAACCAATAAAATATCTGACGCATATTCTAGTTCTGAAAAGAGCTTTCACTCCATTAAAGCTTTCTTTAAAGAAAGCTTTCTCACATTTTAAAAAAGTTTAGAGAAGATCTGAAAAAGCTAAGGGGGAGATTATATGGTCAAAAAGACGTACACCACTTCCAACACTTAAACTTTTTGTAGAAAAGCTCCTCAAAGCTCCATTTCTGATGCTTTCACGAGCTTTCATCCAATCAATTTTATTTTCCATACTAAAGCTTTCTATGAAATCTTTCTGGAGCTTTCTAAGAAAAGTGTCAATAGAAAGCTTTCAAAAAGCTTTTCTGAAGCTTTCTAGTGCGTTCTAGAAGTGTCATTAGAAAGCTTTATAGAAGCTTTTCAGAAATCTTTCTAAGAAAGCCCAAAAAAGCTTTCTAAGAAAAGTGTATAGAAAGTATTCGAGAAAGCTTTCTAGTAGCTTTTGCAAAGATTTCTAAGAAAGGGTTCTAGAGCTTTTTTATGAAAAATGTCACTAGAGAGCTTTCTGAAAGTTTTTCAGAAAGCTCTAGGAGCTTTCAGTAGAAATCTCTAGGATTCTAAGAAGATTTTCTTAAAAAGAAAGCTTTCTAAGAAAGCATTATAAGAAAGATTAAATAAAAACTTTATAAGAAAGGTTTCTCACTTCAAAGGATTATTTTAATTGAAAGCTTTCATAATTACTTGACTTAGCATTTCCATTCCACTTCCAAAAGCTCTCGCACACTTCCATTCAAATGTGCACCACTTCTATCATAATATCTCTCCCTTGGCTGACCAGAAAGCTGATCTGAAAGCTCATTTTATGTTTGAAAAATAATATCTCCACTTTGAACTTTAACAATGCCTGAGGTTTTGGTTAAATTCTCAAACTCTTTCGATTCCCTTCTAGAGCTTCTTGAAACGCTTTATCAGCCTTTGATAAATTTTCATTGAAGCTTTCAAAGCTTTTGTGACTTTTTTCGAGTTATTGGGATTTTGCAAAAAAATTATCAGACAAACTTTTAAAGATCTTATTTAATTTTCTCAAATGTTTATCATCAAGTGAATTCCCTTGCAAACACACCCGTAAAGGCATTCATTCGACTCCTGAGCGCAAAGTATATAATACAATCCTTAGTTAAACAGTGTCATTTGTCTCTCTAGTATTACAAGATGCTCCGTATAGCTTAAGTGGCTGAAAATGAGATTCCTCCTCTGAGTCTTGCATTTGGAAATTGCATATCCATTTCACCTTTGCCTAAGCTCTCTAAATCACCTCACTATTTATACTGGAGCTTTGGAAGCTTCACGTTGCGGTTGGAGGATTATTTTTCTACGGGATTTGCACCATTAAAAAATCCCATGTAATCCCCACCGAATCCGCAGGGCGTCGGAGGCGAAAAGATGACGAAAATTATACATATATAATGGGGAGCTTTTTTTCATGCACATTCATTGTCGGCCCCAAGTGATACATGGTTAGGGGCCAAAAATAGAGCAAATGGAGAGAAACTTGGCCAGAGAGTTCAATTTACTCTGTTACAACAATAAACAAGCAAACAGTTGAGTGCAATCAATCACTGAGGAGCTTTCAAGTCATTAGGAGATTGATAATCTCATGCACAGACACTAAAATGCTTTTCTGTCGCACTTAATCTTCTGCCAGCGCCGCATTGGCCAATAAATACCCTCGAGAATGACCGGGAAAATACAAAATTGGATTGTACAAAAAAATCCCATGAGCTTTTATTGTTCATGTTGTTGAATTCACAATGAAAGTTTAATGCATTTTTCATGAATATTCAAAATGGAATTTGCTGTGCAAATAAATAGCAATTTCCAATGCAAGGATTGACTAATTCATTTCTATACATAGTCCATTGGGAAGTCAATATTGCAATTTTTAGCAGATGGAAATGCAAATGTTCTGAGCCTTTTCCACCCACCAACATGAGAAAAGTCAATCCCATGAAAAGCTCTGGCATGGAATTTCCATGTGGGATGCAAATGGAGAGCAAATAGGATTGCGAAATTGTGCCCAGTAGAGCCTAAAGATCCCATTGAAGACAATTTTCAATTTATTTTTCCGTTGGACGAACCCCGGGAAAATCAATAACGCGTCAACCACATCCGCCAAACATCAATCTCATCAGTGCTTGTCGCACGTTCTGAGCGCGAAAATTCCCCGGATGGAGTGTTGAATTGGATTTGGGATTTAATTAAAAATCGCTTTTGCCAATAATCGTACAACCCCTCTCTTGTTTTACAAGCTTATATTCACGCTTTTTCGCGCCACTCACGTCCATTTTGGCAAGGATAATGAGGCAATGAGAAACTAACCAAGATGATTTGACGGTATATCGAAATGTGAAAGCTTATTATAAAAAAAAACTGATAATAAATTACCTAAAAATAATATTAATTAAGGGTTTGTTAAAAAATTAAAGGGATTTTCTTTTACAAAAAGAAAATTAGGGGAATATTTTCATAATTTCAAAATAGGGGGAAGTGGGGCAGTTTCGTACGGGGCACTTTCAGACACTGCGTTTTCTCGTATGTATTGTGAACTGAAGGAAACCAAACCTTAATCTAATCCAAGAGGTCAATGACCTACATATTCACTGTAAATATCGACATTAATGCTTTTTTCAAAAATTGATTCAAAAACAGGTTTTTCCAAAAAAAAATTTTTTGTTTAAAACCAAGTTAAAATAATTTTTCCATAATGTATTTTCATTATTTAATTTAAGCTAAACTAGATTTGTTTGTGGTGTTTTAAACAATGAAATTATCCTTGGGGCAGATTCGTACACTGAAATGGGGCACTTCCAAACGTAGGATTCTTTTGTTTACTAAACGGATATTCAATTCCAAATATTTAAAATGATTTACATACTAATATTTACAAAACAGCAATTGAACTCAAAATCATACATGTCTTATAGAGCTTTATATCTGTCCAAAACAGCCCCACGGTTGAGACAAGTCTGGACAGTTTGTTATCTATTAGAAATCCTATTAGCAGAGAAAGATTATTTACATCCGTGATTCTAGTGAAACTGTTTTATTAGGCCAATAAATGGAGGAACCTCTATTGAGGTCAAACATTAAGTTTCTATTCAAAACTACCCCATTCTCCTCTTTATCAAAAAGATTTTTAAATGATCGGTTTTCAAAGGTTCATTAAGTTTTTAAATCAGACTCCTTGAAATCTTAAAAAAAATATTTCTCTTTATACCTAATATTATATATCATTAGGAGGTAGTTAGGCAGTCGCTAGTTAACGCTTTAATATCTTCGAACTAATGCCAGTCTATTTAATTTAAGGAGGAGATATTATATTAGTTAGAAGTGGAAGTGCTAATAATTTTTGAGAATTTTGGGTTCAACTTGTGAGCTTTAACATGTCATTTCGAAATTCATGAACTTGTGGAGCTTTCAAGAAGTCCGGAGCTCTGAAGACAACAAATTTAAACTTGGATAGATTCACAAATCAAACTTTCTAAAATTGCTCTAGAACTTTTGAAGGAATTGAGAAAAAAAGTTTTTAATAAATTTTATGTGCTTTAGAGCTTTTGAAGATGGATATTTCTTTGATTCAAGTTTGTGAGAGCTTTTACAGATAATCTTTAAGCTTTTTCTTAAGAAGATGTCAGTACATATAAAGAAAATGATTAAATTATTGAGATGCAAGTTTTTCAAAGCTTCCCTTCAAAGCTCTTCAAAGTTTCCCCTACTAAAGCTTGCCTTCACAGCTTCATTTTCAAACCCGTAAAAGCTTCTTTTCAAAGCTTTTTTAAACTTGTTTTCAAAAAGCTCTATAGTTTATTTCAAAGCTCTTCTAAACTCTTCAAAGCTCCATTAAAACTTTTTAAAGCTTATTTTCAAAGCTCTTTAAAACTTCTTTTCAAAGCTATTTAAAGCTTTCTTAAAAGCTCTTCAAAGCTTTCATCAAAGCTCTTCAAAACTTTCTCAAAGCTCCATGACATCCGCCAAAAAATTAATGAGAATATCGTAAAACTGAGTAATTAAATCAAATACCGATTATTCCCATTTTATTGTCTACAAAATAGTCTGAATGATTTACAATTAAACCTTCAGAATTATCTCATTTTTCACTAGAAACTCATGACGTGTCTGAGTATTTTGGAAACTTCTTTTTCTAGTTCATTGTTCTCAATGTTTTCACATAAAATTACCCGTGAAATGTAAACAAACCCATGTAACGTCTCAACCCCTTGATATAAAAAAAACTTTCAATCAGCTCTTGTGCGTAAATTAATCACTTTGATCGTGTTGATGAGAAAAAGATGGTGTGATAAAATATGAATTGAAAATATTGTGACGTGAATGTGGAGTTTTCATATTCACTAAATTATCAAAGGCACATTTTCTGCCATTTTTCATATTTCGTGGAGAATTATGAGCTTCTCTCTGGTGAGGATATAATTTTGAATCTCTTTGAATTCCTCACCAATTAACATCCTCGAGGCATTTTGGGGACATCTCTTGTGTGGGAAAATGAGTGCAAATTAATAAATCTTGCAAAGCTTATGTATTATATATAAATTTTATGTATGTTTGTGACGAATTTTCCTGAGAATATTGTTTGGAGGAAATTGCATTAAATGAAATCAGCAAGGATGGAACTTTATTAATCCAATCTGGTGGCTTGACTATTTGCCCCCAAACACTGCAGATATTGAATCTGAAAATACCTCAGAGATCAAATTGGGTGTGGAAAATTGTAAAGGAAAAGTATTTTTGGCACATCTTGGTCAGACGAAAGAGCCAATAATTGGCAGGTTTGACCATTTGCAACGGAGACAGCGCGCTCTTCCCCCAAAAGTCTTCCTGACTTGGGCGCGCGAGTTATTAATTTGACCATGAAAAGATGTTTCAATTACACTCTCCAATAACTTTTATTACTCACAACTCGAAAAACCACATTAGCACAGGATCTGCGACGGTGTATAAAATATTATGGTGAATTTTTTGCCAAGGGGGAGATATTAGGGTTAAAACTTCCAGAACTTTCACATTTTATATGAAAGCTTCCCACACTTTTAGTCGTTGAAAGCTTAAGAAGCTTTGAAGAGCTTTTACTCTATCATTTTTTATATTTTCTTCACGAAAGCTTGAGCAAATCTGTAAAAGCTCTTGAGAATTCGATAGAAAAACTCTCTCATAGAATTATCCAAAAGCTCTGAATTTTTACATTTGCAAAAAAGCTCGAAAGCTTTTGTAGAAGTGCTACAACATTTTTATAATGCTTAGAACTAATTGTAAGAACAAAAAAAGCTAAAAAACTAAGCTAAAAAGATTAAAACTTTTTTAAGCTTTCTTCAAAACACTTAAGATTTCTTTTAAAGCTCTTTTAAGCTTTTTCAAAGATCTTTTCAGAACGCGTAAGCTTTATTTCAAATATCTTTTAAGCTTTCCATTAAAGGTCTTTAAAGCTCTTTTACAAAGTTTTTCATTTTCTTTTTAAAACTCTTTTAAGCTTTCCTTCAAAGCTCTTTGTAGCTTTTTTATTGGTCTTTTAGCTTCTTTTCAAAAAAAGCTATAAAGAGCAATAGAAATGTTTTTAAAAGCTTTTTTCAAAAGCTCTTTTTTGGATATATTTCAAAAACTCTTAAGCTTTATTTCAGAGTTCTGTTAAGCTTCCCTTTAAAGCTTTCTTTAAAAGTACTTTTGAGCTTTCTTGCGAAGTTCTTCTTAGCTTCTTTTCAAAGCTCTTTAAAGCTTTTTTTCTAGCTTTTTTTTCAAAAAGAGAGAGCGCTTGCACAAGGACCTATAAAAAAGCTTTCAAATAAAGCTCTTTTTAGCAATATTGCAAAACTTTTAAGCTTTATTTGAAAGTTCTCTTAAGCTTCCTCTTAAAGCTCGTTTAAGCTTTCTTTCAAAGTTTTTTTTAAGCTTCCCATTCAATCTCTTATAAACTTTCTTTTAGAACTCTTTTTAGCTTCTTTTCCAAGCTTTTTTTCAAGCTTTCATTAAAAACTCTGAAACACTTGCGAAGTGTCGGAATTAAGGGAACTTTCATACAAAATGAGAAACTGCTGAACGTGGTGTACGCCCTCTTAACCCTAAGATCTCTCCCTTGTAAGAACTTATTCAAATCTATTTCCCTTCAAAGCTCAAGAATCTCCTTAAAAGCTCCACAAAATTTTAAAAATTTAAGAATTTCTTAATGAATTCTTAAAGCTCTTGGAAACTTTCATGAAAGCTCATAAAATGTCCTTGAAAACTCCTCCCAATGACACTCATGCACTTCCACAGATTTTTACACCACTTTTATCCATAATATCTCCCCCTTGATTTTTTCATTGGGGAAAATTTTCTCTCATTCCGCGTTTAATAATAAAACCGTTGTGGCGCTTTTCTGTGCCGCCGCGAAGGAGGAAAATTAATGATTCTGTCGCGGTAAGAATTTGTACACTGAATTCCCAGAGACTCGAAAATAATAATAAAAAGTAGCCTTTTTATCAACTCTCACTAACAATTCCCGCGGCGGGTGAAAAATTGCCAAGACATTGATTTTGAGCCGCACGTGCTCGACTGATCATATTTAATGGGATTAACCTCGAAAGTGTCGAAAGGTGAAGTTATATATTCTGATTATCTGAATCTCCTGGCAATTAAATTTTCCAAACATTTGAAAGACATTTGGCTACCGCTCAAATTATAACGAGCTTTTGCGAACCGCATTTCACGTATAAGAACTCAAACACTCTGATTTGCCTCTCTCCCTGTAATCCAATTTTCACTGCCACGATTGATCAAAAGATAAAAGAATCTCGCGGAAATGTTGTTTATCCGCCAAAGTGTGAAAATCCAGCGGATTTTCCACTCACAAGAGGCCCTCTTGACCAAATTACAAAAATTATATAATCCACGGGAAAATGTCGAGGAAAAATCGCAGAAAAGCCCAATTTCCCCGAGAAAGTCACTGCGAGAAATTTTCTTATTTATACTTCTTCAAGCGCAAAACTCTCGCTGCCACCAAAACAAATTTATTAAGTGCGAA
Source organism: Phlebotomus perniciosus (assembly GCA_918844115.2). Lineage (NCBI taxonomy): Eukaryota > Metazoa > Arthropoda > Insecta > Diptera > Psychodidae > Phlebotomus > Phlebotomus perniciosus. The sequence goes on along the minus strand of CAKKOB020000638.1, from coordinate 2,747 downwards.
ATTCTCCCAAAAAATTTTCACGCTATTTTAATCACTGTGTGCGCCACTTTGAGCACCGTTTTCCCCAATTTCACGACACAAACTGATCGGGAAATTCGACGGAAAAGCGCCTCCGAATCCCCATTCGCATAGATGCGTAAGTGAGTCGCTTTGCGCGTCGGTGGAGCTTCCGCACTGCGCAGGTGAAAATAAACATCTCCATCTCTTTCCATTTCCTCAAACATCAACAGTTCTCACCCACGATCGGATATTTTCACTCTTGATTCCTATATATGAATTTATTGGTGGCCAGATATTTGTGCGAGGCTTTTAGTGCCAAGAAGTTAGAGGAGTTAATCAATTAAGTTGAATTGCTCTGAGATCCAAAAACTTGTTGCTTGACCGGAAATTCAGTGAGATTAAATGAGGAGTAATTAATCAGGAGATAATTTTGCACCACTAAGAAAGTTGGGGACTGTGGGTGGGGGAGGGGGTGTAGAAAATGCGGTGAAAGAGTTCTAAGTTGGCCTATGAGTTGCAGAGCTTTAAGAAAGT
>CAKKOB020000637.1:21231-41514 GCA_918844115.2 Phlebotomus perniciosus | reverse complement strand
GATCCATGCCATAGGAGCCGAGCTATTCAGGAAAGAAAATTTTGGGGTGTGTCAAAATGGCGGATGTGGGGGTGGGGGGTGAGATTTGACATCACCACTTTGTAGCGGCTGGCTGATGTATGACCTTTGCCGAAAACCTCAAGTCGATATCTCTCACCGTTTTCTTGCTACAAGGGCAAAAACGACGGCCGGACAGAAAATTTTTTGAGCGCCTATCATTTTTTAGAATGTGGGGACCCTAATTCGTGGAGCGCCCCCACTCACGGGCCCCGGCGGTGACCTCCATTTTGGTGACCCATTACAGGGATTAAGGAATCCCAGCTAAAAATCAACAACCAAAGTATTCAGTCTCCCTATTTTTGGTCCTAATTTTTACCAATTATTACCCCCTTTGGTAAAACTTACTCCATAGTGAGATCTCCTTCCTTTTGAAAGAGGAAAAGCTGCCAAACAAACCATCCGTTCAAGATGTGCAGAGTTAGGACTATCTTATCAGCAAGCGATAGTCAGCAGAGGAATTCAACATAGAAAAGCTATTAAATTCTATAAAATAAACACGTGCTTCTGCCGACAAAATGGTGACAGCTGAAAAAAAAGTTACTCAAAAACTGTATCTCCATTTTTAATTACACACTTTTTATTCCTTATCGGTATTATCATCAATATTACTCTTTATCGTGACAAATATATTGATCTTATCAAACAGAAACACTCAATATTAGATAAAATATATCGTCGATTTTTTTTCTGTGTTTCCCCTTCTTATCAACACTGATTGTAAAAAAAAACAGAATTGTGGAATGATTAAATTTCTGTTTAGAGAATAACCTAATGAAAAGCAAATTATTTCTTCTGCCCTAAAACTAAATGGTTAAAATATGGCATAAAAATAAGCGAAAAAAATGTATGGCACAAATTGCAAGGATAAAAAAATTGTTTCCTCTTTGTTTTGTTCACTTTCCTTCCACTTTTTAAGACATAAAGACTAGTGCCACGAACAGCTCTTCCCGCAATTGCATTAAAGTTGACCTCTTGGTGCAAATTTACTCAGGATAAAAAATTACAAAAAAAAACTCATTACGTGCGCCGCAATTGCGAGAATAGCTTAAATGAAAAATGACTTTTCTGACCAGAAATTGTTGATTCATAAAAAAAAGTTCACCATCATTGGAATACACTTGATTTTTTTTAAAGATTATACCCTCACAAAAAAAACTTTCCTCTCTCCGGAGGTTTCCCATTTTTGCATCTCATAATCAGCAAATATTTTACTTGTATAATACAGTTTCCTAACATCTAGTTCGGTAACCATACTATTTTTTTCCTCACTGTATGAAATGTCACGAAATACAGATAAAAAAATTTAGCACAATTGCTTATGAGTAAAAATTAATTTTCAATTTCCCAGCTATAAAGTACCATGTTTAAAATAAATTCTACAAATTTTACTCCTTGTTTATTAAAGGCAGAAAAACTTGACAGAAAAATTAAAATGAGAGTAAAATCGGAAATTTAATTTCTTCTGCCTTTTTTTTGAATGGGTCATAAAAATGATTCCTGAAGAAGCAAAGAAGACTTATCTACTGTCTATCTTCTTCTTTTACCTTTCTTTTCATCGTATCGAAAATATATGCATAATATTTGTTTTGTTCTTAAATATCTAGAATTACTCATTATATCTTAAAATCTATAGATTTTCTTCATATCTTTTGCAAATTTTTGTAGCTTTTCTTTTCTTTACTTCTCATAAAATATTCTTTTTTGTTCAAAAGTTTTGGGGAAAAAAATTAGAAATGCTTATAATTTTTTTATTCTCTGTTTCCCTTTTTGTGATCTCTTTTTGGCCCACCCTAGAGATTTTAAAGTTTAAATGATTTTTTTTATTATTATTATAAATCTTACAAATTAATTATTTTTAGGTATTTTAAAAATACCCATCATCCAAATTGCAATAATAAAAAAGACTAAAATAGTCCTGCAAAGTCATTGCCAAAATCTTTCTTTTGCAAAATATCCGGCAATAAATCATTCTGGTGCTCCCAGAACACCATCCTAGAATGTCTTTTATCATCTCAGAGGAGATGTAGAAAAAAAAAGTCTGTTGGCAAAGATACAAAAACAGAGAATAGTTTGAATGTCAATTTGAACCTGAATTTTGTGGGTGCTTGTGTGTGTGATTTATTTGGCGGCTTCCGGAGGACAATCCGGCTGATTGGATGGATGAGCAGCCCTGAAAGCTGGATGACTCTCCAGTTCACGATCGATGCGTAAAATGATGGGATAAGGTCTAAGATCCACATGGAATCTGACAAAAAAAAATGAAAAAGTTAGAACCAAATCTCTTTCCCCTTTGAAATTCCTATAGTCTCTCTCACCGTCTAGCATTGAAAACTTGAGGTACCAAACAGCAATCTGCCATTGTGATCTCATCACCTACGCAGAATTTGCCAGCAGATGTCGAGAGGAGCTTCTCGATGGCCCTAAAACCACGAGTGATCCAATGCTGGGCCCACTCCTTCTTCTTCTCCTCACCCACATGGATGAGCACCACGAGATTCTGCAGTGGCTGAATCCCTGATGCCACCACCTCACAAATCTCACGCACCTTCGCCCTCTTGTGGACATCTTGCGGCAGAAGTGGTCTCTGCGGACGAGTCTCCTCCAGATAGTGCATTATCGACAGCGACTCAATCAGCGTATGTCCATCTGTGAGAGTATTAATTAGATCTTAATTTTCATTCACCGCATCAGAGCGCGGTCACCGATAAGGGAGAGAGATTCCTGTTGTGATTTCCCCCCAAATTGACCACCTGAGTTCGCAGGTGGCACTGCAGGAGTGCCCGCACAGAGACAGGAATTGGTTGAGTAATTAATCAAAAGTGGAGGCATAGTGACTTTGCGGAGTGCCTTTTGAGCAAATCATTAATATCACAAAGAAAAAGAATCCGTAAAATTATTTAGATTTAATAGTTTTGGGCTTTTGCCGGTTCATTACGTATCTGATCTGATTAGTAAGCAAAAAATAAGAAAATATCTTAAAAAAAAAACAATTTGAAGTTTTAAATTCCGTTTTCTAGATTTTTTTATACAAATAATCAGTTCAGAAACTTATAGGTCAAATTTTATGGAAATTCAGGTCTTTTTACGCATTTCACTTCATTAAATCGAATTCAGCAAAGGGGAAAATCAAAGCAATTACACTGAAGGGTATAGATTGCTGTTGTAGGGCTTCTGATGAGTATATAAAGTTATACTTCAGGAGAAAAGTATTTCTCATTGTAGAGGGAATCGAACAGGTCGCTTTATCTTACTAATAACATGAAAATAATAAAGAAATCTCTTGAAAAATGCATTACAACAGAACACAGACATTGAAATTCCAGGCCAAACTACGTGACATCTTCAGGAGTAGTTCCTAAAGATCTAAATTCTCTATGTCCAACTTTTCAATTGAAAATTAGTGAAAGAGCAACAAAAGATGATGCTAGACGTCCAAACATTAATTCCTAGAAAAGTCAGGAAGCCATTTAGAAGAAATTCGCAAAATGAACGGATTATAGTATTGCCCTTTAAGCATTCATGAGTGCGTATCTGAGCAATGAAAATCACCTTATCGCTCAGATTGAACATGGTTGATTTTCTTTCTGGAACAACCTAATGATTGTAGCTTCCCTTCCCAGATACTAGTTCTCCCTGGCTTCATTCAATAAAATGAGACCCTGCGGTCAATCTTTGTCAACATTTGCCATTTATTCACCGTCCGAGAAGGAACTGGAGTAGGAATATTCGCCCGGTTTGTGAAACACCATGAAGATCTTCGCTGTTTTCGTCGCTCTGGCCGTGGCATCGGCTCAGGTGAGTGTTTTGAGTTTTTACCAAAAGGAATTCGAAATTTCAACGAGAATTCTTGCAGGCTCAATTCGCCCAGCAAATTGCCGAATTCCACGAGAATTTCGATGAGTATCACTTGGATGTTGACTACTGGCTCAGGGATCGGCGTGTGGATGTGAGTGAAACCATTAGGGAGTCCAACAGGGTTGCCCTTGAGCAAGTCTGGCAGGATGTCACGGTCGTTCGGCTCGTCACTGTGAGCGCCGAACAGGCCATCGACAATCACGCCGAAGAAGTCGGTGATAATCCCTGCATCGCTGGCATCCGTCAGAGACTTACGGAGCTGGAGGAGGAGGCCGGCAATCAGATCAGTGCCTGCGCCCGTAATCTCCACAATGACTACACACACGCCCTGAACTATGGCTTCTTTATCCACATCAACTACGCCCAGCGCATGTCACACTTCCTCCAGATCCTCGTCCTGTACACCCTGGGACACTACAACGCCGTGACAACCCAGGACTACATTCTCGAAGAATTGCAGTTGAACTGGGAAAACCGTGAGAACATCCGTGATGAGTATTACATCACCTACTATCGTGATCAGTTGGAAGTGGGCAAAACCACTGGCAACATCAACATGGAGAACTGCCTGCTCACCGTGGCCAGCCTCTACAACATCGACGTGAACCACCTGAGGGAAGATCTCCAGCACTGTTGACCACTTCCACTAACATCCTCCTACCAGAATACCTCCTTAATTAATAGATTTTTTCAAATGAAACCTCCAAGAGTGATTAAAAAAAATTAATAAAATAAATGGATTATGATTAGAGAAAAATTATGTCTTTTTAAATCGTTTGCAAATACCTATACCTATTCTAAATTTAGAATAAAGGTTTGATTAAAATTTAAGAAAGGGAATTCTGTTTAAAATTTCATCATAAAATCGTAAAACATTTTATTAAAGCTCTGAAGTTAAAAAAGAAATATTAAAATATTAAGTAAGACCCGAGATGAATCTGTAATAGTTTAAACAAGTTTTACTAATGTTCATAATGGCGTTGTCACACGAAATATTTTAGTAAACAAATTCATTAATTTGAATGCAATTTAATATTTTCCAGTAGAAAACTTATAATTTTTTTTATCAAATATCTTTGTATCTATCTGATCTATAATATATTATTTGACTGATAAGAGAATTTTTCTAAAAAAAAACTCAAAAAGAGCAGAAAAGGCTGAAAATAAGTAGGTACTTTAAGTTTCTGATTCGTCTGAATAGCATTTTCTTGTATAGGTCTTGAATATGTTCTCCAGAAAATTCCTTTCAGAGTTTTTTTTTAATGCACAAGAGATTGGATATGATTGTAAATTTCAAGGTTTTTTAAATAGAAAATCCGATTATTGAGCATTTAAATTTAAGAATTTGTTAACAGAACTATTGCCGCATGATAGCACCATAACTTTACCAAAGCTTTAAATAGAGTTTAAAAAATCAAAGTCATAAATTTAATTATCTCTGCTTTCCATCGTTCTCATTCTACTAAAAATAAAATAAAACTAATTGTCCTGCAATCAAATAATTAAACATTAAAGAGAGGTTTTTACTCAAAGCTTAATTCCCTTCAAATGGAATAAAGAGCAATATTGCGGTCTAGATTACAATCTCTGCACAATTACTGCCATTAACTTAAATCCTTTTGCGTGGCAATCAGTTATATCCGCTTGATGCTATTTAATATACCTTTTATTGTATTGCTGGTGTTAAAATCTCTTCTAAAAATAAAAGTTCCTTTCTTTTTTTTCACCAGAAATTCTAGCAAAAAAATCGATTACTTCAAGCCTCAATGTTACGATAAAATCAAATGAAAATCTCTCCAATTCAATTAATGTGTTTATAGGAAATGTAAATTGATAAAAGACTATCGCAAAACTGACCACCTGAAAGATGTTGATGCGAAAGTTGGCAAAATCTAATTTAGTTCTCAACCAACAAACCTCCTTGGCAATCACTTGAGCTCATTGTCTCATTGAGAGTGGAAGTTTTTTTCTGTTCAAGATGAAGGTTCTCTTATCTTTCGTGGCACTTTTCGCCTTCGCGGCAGCAAATGTGAGTTTATAAGGGATTTTTCTACAATTATTTTGTTTTCTCAATTTCTTTTTTATATTGATTTTTTTTTCTAGAGTCAATTTGCTCAGGAATTGAGGGATTTCCATCACGATTTCACTGACTTCCACTACGATCTCAACTACTTCTTTCGTATACAACGCCTAGATACTTCTGAGGAGATCGGAGACTTTAACAGGGTGTCCCTGGATAGAGCCTGGGATGCTGTTGTGACCATCAAGGATTCAGCTCAAGCCGCCCGGGATGCGATCAATCAACGTGCTCAAGAGATCGGGAGCCAGAATCCTTGCCTCATTGCCCTCATTGACCGTCTGCAGGAGCGCGAAAGTGAAGCCGGAAGTGGAATTAATCGCTGTGCTGTTCTCGCTGATGGAGATTACACAGAGGGACTGGGTATTGGCTACTTCGGTACCCTCAACTATGCCCAGAGAATGGCCAGCTTCACGCTGTTGCAAACCCTTTACACTATCGGATCCTACAATCCAGTCACATGGGAGGATCATATCCGCTACGAACTCGGCATCACCTGGGAATATCGCGAATCCCTCCGCATGGCTGACTCCCTGGAATACTACCTCAATGAAATTCGCACAGGCCTCGGAATTGCTAACATCAACTTCGAGAATTGCGCCCTAACAACCTCCAGTCTTTTCACTGGCGACGCCAACAGAATAGGCAATGATGCCCAGAATTGCTAATTGAAACTCTTGTAAGTGTTGCCGCAATAAATGAGGATACTTACTTACTTACTTACTTTATTCTATAAAAAGATAAAAAAGCTTCTGTGAAAGAAAGTCCCCTAAACTCAATAAAAATCACAATCTTTTAATTGCCCATTTGGAGTGCCGGTACTTGTTCAATCAAACAATTAAATTAAACATCAAAGAAAGGCTTTCCCTCAATGCTTAATTCCCTTCAAATGGAATGGGAAATATTGCGGTCTAGATTACATTCTCTGCACAATTACTACCATTAATTTAAATCCTGTTGCGTGGCAATCATTGATTTGCTTGATGCTATTTAAGATTATCTTTTATTGAATTGCTTATGTTAAAATCTCTTCTAAAAATAAAAATTCACTATTTTTCAACAGAAGTTCTATTCTACTAGCGAAAAAAATCGATTATTTCATTACTCAATGTTACGATGAAATCAAATGAAAATCTCTCCAATTCAATTAAGGTGACTTCACCACTCATGGGCCCCTCGAATTTAATGGCAAATTTGCCATTATAATGGCTTCAAATAAGTTTAAAATCATTACTATTCTGTCTGTTACCACCTTATGAAGCCGAAAGCGCCCTTAGTTTGATATATATGCGATTTATTTAGAGGTGTCCATTAGTGGTTAATTTGCATAATGTTGGTACCCACTTATGAGCCATTCTATTTTTTGACAAGTCTTGCTCAACATTTTCGCAATTTTATTCTCCGCATTGAACTTACCCGACAAGTTTTCTGGCAAAGTGTGGTTTAAAAGTGCTTCTGTGACTAATTCTGGGACAAATGGCCCATAAGTGGTGAATCTCGCATTGTCAGAGGAAGTGCAATGTTTAAGTGGGTTAGCTATTGATTCGGGAAATATCACCTAGATATTCAAATTGGTACTGAGTCAAAGCAACGAATGTCGAAAATTTCAATAGGAATCGATAAAAAATTCAAAAGTTATGAGCAACTGAATCCTTAAGTGGCCCATAAGTAGTGCCGCCACCCTAATGTGTTATAGGAAATGTAAATTGATAAAAGACTATCGCAAAACTGACCACCTGAAAGATGTTCATACAAAAATTGGCAAAATCTAATGTAGTTCCCGACCAGCAAACCTCCTTGGCAATCACTTGAGCTCATTGTCTCTTTAAGAGTGGAAGGTTTCTTTTCTAATCAGAATGAAGGTTCTCCTATCCTTCGTGGCACTTTTCGCCTTCGCGGCAGCAAATGTGAGTTTCCACGGGAATTTTTTCTACTTTTTATTTTCATTTTGTTTAAATGTTTTTTGTAGAGTCAATTTGCTCAGGAATTGAGGGATTTCCATCACGATTTCACTGACTTCCACTACGATCTCAACTACTTCTTTCGTATACAACGACTAGACACTTCTGAGGAGATCGGAGACTTCAACAGGGTGTCCCTGGATAGAGCCTGGGATGCTGTTGTGACCATCAAGGATTCAGCCCAAGCCGCTCGGGATGCGATCAATCAACGCGCTCAAGAGATCGGAAGCCAGAATCCTTGCCTCATTGCTCTCATTGACCATCTGCAGGAGCGCGAAAGTGAGGCCGGAAGTGGAATTAATCGCTGTGCCGTTCTCGCTGATGGAGACTACACCGAGGGATTGGGTGTTGGCTACTTCGGTACCCTCAACTATGCCCAGAGAATGGCCAGTTTCGTTCTCTTGCAAACTTTGTATACTATCGGATCCTACAATCCAGTCACATGGGAGGATCAAATTCGCTTCGAACTTGGAATCACCTGGGAATATCGTGAATCTATCCGCATGGCTGACTCCCTGGAATACTACCTCAATGAAATTCGCACAGGCCTCGGAATTGCTAACATCAACTTTGAGAATTGCGTTCTAACCGCTGCCAGTCTCTTCACTGGCGACGCCAACAGAATAGCCAATGATGCCCAGAATTGCTAATTGAAACTCTTGTAAGTGTTGCCGCAATAAATGAGGACAAAAGAGCCTCTGTGTAAAAAAAGCTCCCCTGAACTCAATAAAAATCATAATCTTTTACTTACCTATTTGGAGTGCCGGTACTTGTTCCATTGCGTTCACCTCCCTGTAAAACACGAGATATTCATGAGGATTTAGTGATGACATCAAAATTCATAGAGTGAAATTTGATATTTTCTTAGACATTAGGAGAGATTAACGCGTATAATGGTGTAATTGGCATCATAAAATGTTATCAAAATTATCAAATGTTCACAAAAGCACTCAAATACCGCAAAAAGTCTATATTTAGTCACTCCTCCCAACTCATCATAAAATATAGCTGTGAGGCTTTCACCAAAGATAAGTATATATTCAACGCAAAAGACATAAAATTTCTTGCATAGAAATGACTTAGGAATTAAAATTTTCTCGATTGTTTTTGCTATTCTTGCTTCTTTGAAAGTTAATAAAGTGGATTTTCTATAATACCATTCAATGTTGATTATTTCCGACCTTTTCGACTTGTCTATCTATTATAAGTTATTCCAATTGACTTTTTAGTTTGAGTTTTAGGGATTTCGGAGGATTTTCCAACAATCCACATTCTCCCTACTTTAAAGTTCTTCGGGAGAAAAAGTTGAAATTGAATTACAAATAAGTAAAAATCTCTGATTTCAGAATGGCTAACCCTTTCAAGTTCAGTGAGCCAAACGAGTTATTAAACAAAAAAAAATAATGGCTAATTAATCAAAAAATTATTTAGAATTTTACTAAATAATTTCTAAAGGAACGTCTTTTTAAACAAAGTCGTTAGTGATTAAAAAAAATTGTTCTCAAATGGATTTGAAGATTTTAATTGGGTAAAGCGTATTTTCAAAGTAGTTTTCATAATGTAGGTATATCAAATTTAAGTTATTTTTTTAAAATAAATATTCGTTTTTCGTAATACTTTGATAAATTGACTTAAACTACGAATTAACATTAAATAGCTCCAATTTAAAACAAAAACGGAATGAAAAATCAATAAAAAGTAAAAATCTTTAGAAGAAAAGATCTTTTTCAAGGTCATCCCGCGAGTTATCATGGTTATCAGTTAGATATTGATAAAATTTAATCTATCGCTATAAAACCAAATTCCTAGTAGAATCAATGGAAATTGAATGAGGAGTGATTAGATAGTTATTAATATTCCCAAACCTTATCCTGAAATCCCTATAAGATTCCCTTGTGACCCTCCAATAAGGGTTTGCCATTACCTGTACTCATTGCAGTGCTGCTCCCCGCCCGCCTTAATCAGACTGATGGGCTTTATGTCGTAGGGAATCTCCTTGAGATTGAGCGCTATCCGGACACGCCAGGAGCACGAACTACGCCAGTATGAGTAGAGTATCGGCTGCGAATTGGACATGATGTCAGTACCTTTCCGGGAGACTCTCTCGATAGCAACAGATCAAACAGAAAGCCAGCACACAAGCACGACTTGGACAAGACTGGAGGATCACGCATCATGCATTGAGGTGATATTTCAAGCCGGAGCAATATAAAAACTAATCTCACAATTAATATACAAAAAAACCGGCTAGGAAAGATTGTTGATTCGAGGAAAACTTCTCAAGGCTGACAGCCTTATCGGCCGGGTGTATGATTTTCACGCCACAAGCCATGCTCGAGCTCATCTCGCGTGCTTGGAGGTGGAAACAACCGGCCGGATTGGACAGAAAGATGAAAACAAAGCGTAAAAAAAATTCTTACAGGGAAAACAGCCACAAAACACACATAACCTCACTCTAGAAGCGGAAGGAAAACAAAAGGTAAATAATAAAATACGGGTGAAAATATACCAATTTACGACTGATGCTTGCCATAGCAACTTGCAATAGATATCTACAGTGGTAAAAATTGCACAAATTCGCTAAAATAAGGGAGCAAAAAGGGTGTGTGAAAAAAATTCACTGTGACGTTTCTACTGTTTTGTGAACCTTTGAGATCGCCGCCGATAAACTCATGGCGTTGTGGTACTTTGAGTAATTAATTTTGAAGCCGTTAATTGAACCCGTTCAACACAAAAAGACACAGCCAATTGCTTGGCACACGCACTATTTATTTAAGAAATCTCGTCTCCGGCAAATGCACAAAAAAAATTCCAAACACCACCTGAGATTGACAATCGATGAGTTACTAGCGCCTCTAGTGCACCCGGATTGAAACACTCTCTTTCTTCTCGTCTCTCTTTTTTTGCGGCTCTTCGTGATGTCGTCAGCGCCACCATGCGGTGAAATTTGCGCGGTTTCTCCCCTCCAAAAACAGAGTGGAAATGATAGATAAAGATAAAGATATGTTGAGAATTGCGGCTTATAAATCGCGATCATTTTGATATTCGTCAGGCACTATTACTCATGGAGGGGAAACCAGAGATAATGGCAGAGATTAATAAAAAGTAGCCTCCAAGTGATTGAGAGGCTTGAAACCTGAGATAAGATAGTTTTTGGCAATTCGCGGAGCCAGTTCGTTATTCCAAGTTTTGTGATTATAAAATTGTAACAATTATTGAGGAATATTAAAATAAAACATATTTTTAAATATGTATAAAGTCAATAAAAGATCCCTGGAAGACGTCTATGAGCAATTCTCAGAGTTGAAGAGGAAAGATGTTGAAGAAATAGTCACATGGACACATAATCAGCCTCATTTGCCAAAGATAACAGGTACAAAAGAACTGAATGACTTAAAAAACCGGAATTACTTGATATTGTAATGTTTTTTGCATTGCAGAATATGAAGCTGCGTTATTTCTTCACTCAAAATACTATGATTTGGATGAAACCAAAAAGAGAATTGAGTATTACTACACATTCCGTACGAACAATCCTAAAATGTTTCACAACAGAGATGCTAAATCACAAGAAATTCAACAAGTTGTTGATTGCCAGTAAGTTTCAAGTAAAGGATTTTGTTTTATCGAAATGATAACACTGTTTCCTTTGCAGATTTCACATTCCATTAGCAGAATCCACACCTGAAGGCTACAAAGTCTTTCTTCTGAAGCTGATTGATCCAGATACAAAGAAATTTAATTTCCTTGCTTCTATGAGAGCGTAAAACTTTCCACGGATAAGAAAACATTTTTTTTTACAAAAAATTTCTATTTTTCAGATGCTCAATGATGATGGATTGGATGCACATGACAGAAGGATTCTCCAATGGTCATTTGGTGGTTGTGGACATGCAAGGATTCTCTTTTGGACATATAATCCGGATCAATCTAATGGCTATTAGAACTTTTGTGATATTCGCTCAAGATATCCTTCCAATCCGTAATAAGGGGATCCATTTTCTCAATGGAAACCGTTTTACCCAAAGGTTAATCTCCATTCTGAAGCCGTTTCTTAAGAAGGAAATTTATGACATTATTCATGTTCATACTACAATGGAGAGCGCCTATAAATTTATTCCTAGGGATAGTTTTTCTGAGGAATTGGGTGGGAATTCGAAGACTTTCAATGATCTTCAGGAAGATATGAGAAATATTCTTTTAAGCAACAGAGAGCGCTTCCTAGAAGAGGACACTGAGAGGAGAATCCAGACAAATGGTGTTTAAATTTAAAGTGTTTATTAATTTTTAAAAATTTATTATTTTATTTTGTGTATGGTTTTTATGGTTTTATTATTGAAAACATAGCAATTAAACGGAGGACAAATGGGATAATAAAGAAATAAAAAAGTAAATAAGTTGATGTTTCACATAAAAAAAGTTTTTGCCCTGTTAAGTCCTCTGTTAAAATATTATTAATTCTAAATTGTGGTAATTGGCCTTGTGGCTTAGTAATCTGGATAAAAAATTGTGGCAATCAAGTTAACACAATAACCAAATTCCTCCAATGAATTCACGTTGGTCAAAAAAAGTCAAGAAAAGATCAAATATAAAAGTTTTCATATTTTTATTTTTGAATAAAATATAAGACAAATATTTGCGGTTAAGCAATTATATATTTTCTAATTTTTCTACTGCATATATATTTTCAAGACTAAAAATAATTAAAAATACTAAGAAAAATGCAATAATGCAAAAATAAGAATATTACGGTTATGTACATTGTTCGCAGAATTATTATAAAAAATCCTTATCCTTTTCATTTCATCTACTTTATATCCTTTACATCAACTCTGATCCATTTTGTTATGATTTCAGAAAAATTTCACACCATCTGAATCATCATCGAATAATTCGCACTTTCTCTTCTCCTCCAGCTTCCTGAGGGCCTTTCTGACCACTCCCGGATCCAATCCGTAAAACTCCTCCGTTGTAGAATTCTCCCCATTTGTGAGCTCATAAAGAGTACAAACGGTGTTATTCATACCACAATTTAACACCCAGGCGTAAATCTTATCCGCCCACTCATCCAGGGTGTACCAGTAGATCTCCCAACGGACTTTATTGGCCAGAGGAGCGGCATTCCCGGACTTTTGCAGCTCTTCCAGCACTTGAAGTCTCGCATCGGCCGAAAGTTGCCTTTTGATGGAGTCGTTGCAGAATAAAGGAGTTTCCTGATTAACAGCTAGAATGGCATCTTTCTTGTGCTTCTGGTACTTTAGTACCAGATCCGTCCAGACCTTCAGCTGATGCTCCCGTGTTTTATCGTGAGGCTGAATTCTGGAAAGCCATGAAAAATGTTTGTTTCCCTTTGTTTTCATGAGGATTCTGAGGTATTTCCCCGAGAAAATTACTTACGTGAAAAACGGAGGGAAATTATACTCCCACGGCCACTCAAATTCACTCATAATTAAAAGAAATTTACGAGAAAATCATTTAAAAAATGGTATCAAAAATCACTTTTTACGATTTTAACGATTTAGTGAGGTTATAATCTTCTTTCCCCTCCTTTTCTCTCGTCATTCGTAGGCAGATCGCGCCCTCTTGCGGCGAAATAAGTCTTGCGACTATCTTCACACCGAATCGCATCTCATGTCAGTGTAAAATATTTTCATTTTGTGCGTGAAAAACTGTGAAATTTCAGTGAGAAAAGGTCGTCTTTGCACCATCTTTCTGCCCTCCACGAGTCAGGCAAGTCGACGCCCGAGTGTCTGGGGTGGAGTTGTTGATGAGTGTTGGGTATTTCTAGGTCGCCCAATGGCCGATGACGAGGACAAAAGAATGCCCTCCTGGGGTGATAGCGTGAGGCCCTTCAACGGGGACACCTACCCGCCGGGGATGTCTTATGGTTTCCTGGAGGACTACCAGATGCCAATGGGCGCCCACCAGATGCACTCTGTGCACCCAATGGCGCCCAATCAGCCACCCAATGGTGGCCATGTGGCGCCAGAGGACAACTTCACGGTGCTCTCAATGGGTCACGGGAGCTACTTGCGTCTGTATCACAACAACAAGGATGAGGCGTCCAAGTTCAACAACTACGAACTGTTTTCCGGCAACACACTGCCCAATCCCGCCTTCCAGGCGGCTCCTGGCATGTCCCGGAGTGCCGATGCTGGTCAGAAAGATGCCAGCTACACCACCAACATGTTCCTGAATCAGCTGGTGGGCAACTGGGCGCCCAATGTGTCCGGTACGTACTCACCGTTTGGCGAGGTGGTGGATCAGGTGGATGAGGCCGCCGCCGTCGCGACGCATCATCGCATGGGTGTGAGTCAGCGTGCTCCGGAGGTGGTCAGTGGTCCGGAAATGGTGGCGAAACCGTTTGAAATCAATCGACCGGCACCGCTGACGGAGAATGGCCAGAGTGTTCACTCGCGTGACGCCAAGAAGCCACGAATGGTGGCCGAGGTGAAACCCATGCGAATGACTTACTCAGACGTCTTGAGCAAGAACGTCGCCATCAACACTGCCACGTCCGCCGTCACCAATACACCCCCGCCGGCGGCCAAGACGTCGCAGAGTGACAAGGGCAAGTCTGGTGAGAAGAAGACTCACGGACAGGAGGTGTCCGGGAAGGTGAAGAAGGGCTCCACCTCAACGCCACCGCCAGCAAGGGGTGAGGATCGCGCCCAGGCGTCTCATCAGGCCGCTGTGGTCAAGGACACGGCGTCCCAGAGTGCTTCCGATGACAGTCACTCGAAGGAGCCGAAGAAGGAGACGAAAACTGCCAAGAAGAAGACGTCCAAGAGTGGCCAGAAGAGCAGCAAGCCCAACGGGAATCGGGTGAGTCTTCAGAATTTTTTATGTTTATTCAATAATAATATATTTATTTTATGGTAATCATGATTTTTGATTTGGAAATCAAAGAATTCTTAACCTTTTCCAACGCTGTCGATTTCTGTTTGTTTTTTTCGTCATGTTATTTTTTTTTATTTGGGCTGGTTTCCTATTGGGGGGAATATAAAAAAGACTGCAGAATTGATTACATAAGGAATTTGGCTGAACTAGTAGCAACATTGATTAGAATTCTCACGTTTCATGAACAGAGAAAAACTCGTAAAATTCTAGAGGTGAATGTTGGAGTTGCAAAAAGTATAGATTGGAGATAGGAGATGCTGATAATTTAAAATAATGTTTTTTTATTATTTTTTTTTATATTTTGAGTCCTTCTATTGGAGATTTTTTTCTTCATCTATTGCGCAAACAAATGAAATGCTTTATTTAAATGAATTCAATGTGAACTCTAAAGTCTTCTAGACTTTTTGTTGACACTTAAATGTTCTAAATTATAGATATGAACGATTTTCTTACATTTAATAAATAATTTAATAATTTTTGCAGAAAGTGAATCTTTCTTCTTTTACAAACATAAAACTAATTGCCGAGATACAATATCTATTAATTAAATAATTAAATTCAACAATTAAATATAATAATCATGCATTCAATTGAGCGGGTAAACACTACATCACTGAATAACTTGAATATAGCACCTAAATTGACCTTTTACGGCAGCATTTGATTCAAGTTTCCAGACCTTTGGTTTTAATTCGTTTTCATTATAAAGGTTTCACGGGTTTTCACTGTATAATATTATAGGATCATCTTATTTTCTATTAAAATCAAGATTTGTTTTTCACAAATTCTTATAAAATTTCCACCCATTAACCAGCGACATTTGTTATTTGTTTCCTAACTGTTGACTTGCATTGGCCAGAAGCCGAAGAACTCCAAGTACAATCATCTGTCGGACAACAATGAGGAGGATGAAATTGACGATGAGGACGCCAATGACGAGACGGATGAGGTGGGATTCTTCTACAATGTCGCGCAGACGAGCAATGGGAATGATGTGAGCTTCACGGAGAAGTCCAACAAGACGGTTCTCACCAAGACGCGCTCCCGGAACTCCGGATCGGCTTCCAGGACTTCGGCGAATCGCAATCGTGGCGAGAGCAGCGCCATGTACTCGTCGAGACGGAATGCGAGGCAAAAGAAGAATGACAAGTATGTCTTCCTGATGCGCTTGCTGGAGTTGTGGCTGGACTACTTGCTGAAGGCGGTGTTGTGGCTGGTGTCACTGGTCACGGACATCGTGTGGCTGAGCTATGGGATTGTGTGGGACAAGATGTGCTCGAGTTATGCTTTTGTGCGTCAACATTACAAGACGGTGTGCAAGGAGGTGCGCAATAGCGCCAATCTCCACCGACGCTTCCTCACATTTGTGGACCGAAAGTTCTCCAAGGAGTCCAAATGGGCCTTCTGGAGGCGACTCTTCCGGCGTCAGCCACCCTTAGAGGCCACGGGCCTGGGGGCGGCGGGCGGTGGACAGGAGTTCTACAAGAATGGGAGACTTCCGCAGACGGGCGAGGAGGCGATGTACTCATTGCTGAATTGCAAAGGGAAGGACGCCTACAGTATCTTGGGGGTCAGTCAGGACTGTTCTCAGGAGCAGATCAGGAAGCACTACAAGAAGATTGCCGTGCTGGTGCATCCGGACAAGAACAAACAGCCAGGAGCTGAGGAGGCCTTCAAGGTGCTCCAGAGGGCTTTTGAACTCATCGGGGAACCCGTAAGTTTTTGATTTAAAGACATTTATTTCAGTCTTAATTTTTACATTCTTATGAATTCATTGGAATACTGGAAATATTTTCTTCCGTTTATTGGAATCCTTTCAAGTAAACAAATTAGTAAAAATTCAAGTTGAATTCTTTTGCGTTAATCAGTAATAAAATGCTGAAATATTTTGCACTAATGTTTATTAACGATTTAAACTGGATTGGATTAGCATTTTTTATTTGATAGGAAAAAAAATGCGGCAACCATAGAGGTAATATTGTATTTGCATGATTTGCATAGAGATGTTGTCGTATCCGAACTTCAGGAAGTAAAATGTTTTACAATTGGTTAAATATCATTGACATATACGTTTTTGTCGTTACAGAAAATTCGGATTTTCTTCCAAAAATGGATTAAATTTAAATTATCCGATCCGTTTTCATGATTAGACTTGGACTATCTGAATCCAGATTTCCTCCCTCTCTCAATATAGCCGATGAGATTTTTCACATCAACGAAAATTGTCGTTTGCACGCAGAACCATTTTGACAAATGTCCATGTTCAGTTTTGATTATCGCTTGATACCGTTGATAACTAATCAACCAATGTGATACTCCAATCACATTCCCAAAAATTAAATCTTTAAAGAGCGATATAGAGTTTTAACGCATTTCATCGCGTTAAACTGCGTTAACAAGCTTTTAAAACCGTTAAAAGGCGTTTCAACGTAGTATTTGCGTTAAGACGTATTTTAGACCATTAAGGCGCATTTTAACGTAGTTTAATTGCGTTAAAACGAATTTTAAACCGTTAAAAAGTGTTTTAACTTAGTTCAATTGCGTTAAGGCGCTTTTTAAACCGTTTTAACATAGTTTAGTTACGCTAAAACCCATTTTAATCCGTTAAAAAGCGTTCTAACAGTTTAGCTGTTAGAACGGTTAAAACGCATTTAAAGCCGTTTAAAAAGCATTTTAACGTATTTTAATTGCGCTAAAACCCATTTTAAATCGTTTAAAAGTAAATAAACAGCTTT
Source organism: Phlebotomus perniciosus (assembly GCA_918844115.2). Taxonomy (NCBI): domain Eukaryota; kingdom Metazoa; phylum Arthropoda; class Insecta; order Diptera; family Psychodidae; genus Phlebotomus; species Phlebotomus perniciosus. Next base: position 23,926 of record CAKKOB020000637.1, on the reverse strand, counting down.
TGGATGATTTTTCCAACAAGCTGATGTCGATCAGACAAAGGAATGAATGATACAATTTGTTTTCATAAGATTCAATACAAACGTCTTTTACAGATTGGAAAATGAGATTATTGATTTCTTTTTTTTTGTAAAACAGGAGAACAGACAAGCCTACGAGCGAAATCTGGCCGAGGCGCTGAATGCTGAGAAAGCCTGGACGGAGTTAAATGATCTTCTGACTCAGCTCCATGCAAAAATAGCTGAGGCGGCCAATACAATTCGGTGAGTTTGTTGTCTTTGGTCATTGCACGTGATCATTGCCCTTTTTGTTTCTTCTTTTGTTGTTGTTTTCCACTAATTATCCTCTTCCGGTGCAGCTGCAGCAGTTGCGGTCTGAGGCATCCACGGAAACCGACCGGGCGTCCCCACTATGCGGCCAGAGAGTGCAACTCGTGCAAAATTCGTCACTCAGCCAGAGAGGTAATGTTGACAAATTTATTTTTCTCTTATTTGGTTTTCTCGGGCGGAAAATTCTGACATTGAGTTTCTTGGAAATCACCCAGCATTGTTCAAATTTACGTCTGTTCAAATTTATTTAACAAGTTTTATTTTTTTCATTATTCCTTGTTTGGAATTATTTTTGGAAGAAAATGTGGAGGAGAAACGCAAGACTTTTACGTGTTTCGTGAGATTCGGAGTATTTATAAATTTGAGATTCTACAATAACATTTATTCGCCTTATTGTGTTATTTGATGTTTTACCAGGTGCTTTCTTGTTGTAGAAGAATCAAAAGTCTGGTGGGTTTTACGTAGGGCTGTCGGATGAGACTTCCTGAATAGATTTTATTTTTGCTGAAAGGAAATTTTTGAGAGTTCATTAGGCATTTCTGTTGAGAGAGAAAATTAATTGGGGATCGTACGAGGAGGAATATTTGCGATATTGATTTTCAAAGGAGAGCATTGTGTTTTCATTTAATTTCCATAATGGCTTTCGGGTGTTTTTCTCCAATCACACACACAGTGGGAGCAATTTATCAATAATTATCTACACGAGCGTCACTGTTGAGAAGCCCTCAATTTATCTCGTTCCATTGAACCTGAGTTCAATTCAGCGTCTACGGTCACGTTTTATCCCTCGTTTTGCTCCATGAATGCAAGTCAACACGCGTGATTTCGCACACAAGGAAGCCTATGTGGAGCATTCATGGAAATGAATTTTAACACAATTGGGATCTCAAGAATTCCTTCTCTTTTGTGTTGGGTCACTAAAATAAGAAGGTGGCAGAGGGATTTGGGTGTAAAGGCGCTACACGTCTCAGAGTCCAAACGAGCAAACGAGCGTATCCATTTGAAAATTGTTTTATGAGTGCTTAATTAATTATAACACGAATTCTTATTTAGTTTGGACTGAAAACTTTTCCACTGAAGTATATGTCTTGGTAGAAACTCATTTCGAAACACTTAAAGTGTTTACTATTGCCATTAAGTGGTTGATTTTCTGTTTGCTGGACTGAAGTTGGTACTGAGGAAAAAAGTCCTGGCTTTTGTCAAATACAAACTTACAGTCTTATAATCGCTAGGCAGGAAACATGTGGCCAGTCAGTCGTCTATCCGCTTGTTCTTCTTTTCTTCTTTTTATCCCTCCGACTGTTCTTCAATTCATTTGTCCTTCTACATATTCTTAAGTCTTTGTACGTCATCTGTCCGTATTTCAACGACTTTTAGCAAGAGAACGGTAAGGGATATTGATAAGTGGTTATACGGCAAAGGTATATGTGAATCAGATGCGCAACAGTATTGATAACAGATCCACCCCTTTCTGTTAAAGTTCCAAATAGTATAACTTGCCTGATCGTTGAAGCGAAACCTTATTCAATTCACCGATGGATGCATTTGCTTAAGTTTTATTGTTGTATTATAGTTGAGGCTAAACCTTTTCGAAGATAACCCAGATTCATCACTTTTTAGGAGAGCGATTTTAAAGTTGAATCAGCTCGACTTGATTTTCGTCTAGATCTAAAACTTATGAAGTTTCCCTAAAACACGAATAGTAGGGATATTTAGAGTATTTAGTGACTAATTTGAATGTTCAATGACATGCTATATAATAAATCGAGTTATGATGTTATTGTACGGAGATAAAAATGAAATTTGCGTTTGGGGAAATTTTGAAAAAAAAACCCTGAATATTTCCAGGGGAGAGTAATAGCGCGCATACACTTGGGGCTTATGCCCGCATACACTTGGGGCTTAGCCTAGAAGACTTAGCGGCTAAAACGAGGCTCAGGGCTTCGATAGACCTGCGTTTGGCAAAGGAATTTCCTTAGAAAGTCATTTTGATGGTTAGGCTAAGCGCGATCCGAACAGACTACAGTAGAAGCCCCGTTTTAGCCGCTAAGTCTTCTAGGCTAACCCCCAAGTGTATGCACGCCTTTAGGCCCTTTATGCCCCGCATACACTTGGGGTTTAGCCTAGGAGACTTATGCCCCGCATACACTTGAGGCTTAGCCTAGAAGACTTAGCGGCTAAAACGAGGCTCAGGGCTTCGCTAGACCTGCCTTTGGCAAAAGAATTTCCTTAGAAAGTTGTTCTGATGGTTAGGCTAAGCGCGATCCGAACAGACTACAGTAGAAGCCCCGTTTTAGCCGCTAAGTCTCCTAGGCTAAACCCCAAGTGTATGCACGCCTTAAGGAACTGGTTTTGGCTATGAACTCGA
>CAKKOB020000637.1:3871-21141 GCA_918844115.2 Phlebotomus perniciosus | reverse complement strand
ACAGAGAGAAATTTTGATACCCCACTCTAAAAGTAAACTTATTAGGATAACAGGGTTGATTTTATACTGACGTTTTTTCTTAATTATAGAAAGAACAGTCTTAAGGCTGTTTAGCTTTAAGCTTAAAGCCGGCTTAAAGCAGCCTTAAGACTGGATTAAAACTAAGGGTAGTTTAGAGCAGCCTCAAGGCAACCTACAAAAATAAGACTGGCCTAATCTTAAGGCTAGCTTAAAACAACCTTAAGGCTATCTTAGAGCCTGGCTTAATCTTAAGGCTAATTTAGAGCAGCCCTTATGCCCCGCATACACTTAGAGCTTAGCCCAGAAGACTTAGCGGCTAAAACGAGGCTCAGGGCTTCGATAGACCTGCGTTTGGCAAAGGAATTTCCTTAGAAAGTCGTTCTTATGGTTAGGCTAAGCGCGATCCGAACAGACTAGCATCTAAAGTGAGGCTCACGACAGGGAATTTCCTTGTTCTGGTGCTTAGGCTAAGCGCGATCCGAACAGACCACAGTAAAAGCCCCGCTTTAGCCGGTAATCTTCGACGCTAATCGCAGGTCTGCCGAGGCCCTAAGAAGGTGTTACATCCACATTAATAGGAATAGAGGACTTCCGTGTTTTTCTAAAAATGAATCAGTGCAATAACGTGATAACTCGAGTTATTATTCTATTCTTAGCCGTCGCGATAAAAGTTTGGAGATTCATCAAGTTTAATTTAATTACCTACTCAATTTCATCAACCGATTAAGCTAGCATAGCATCGATACCTAACATTGTGATACCATACAATGCATGGTTCTTTGCTATGACCTGACCTCAACATCCCACTTCACTTTAAACAAACATGTTGGGTTTCATTTAAAAGATTTTGATAGTATTCGGTAAACAATTGATCTGACAAAACTAGCAGAACTACCTACTCAAAAATTTCGGCTCAAAAATTCTTACAGCGTTTTGGAAATGAAATTTCTGACATGTTTAGATATGTTTGTACCGGGTTTGAAAACGGTAAATTAAGGGAAAAGTTCAATATGCCATAGAAAAGCCTCAAGTTTTAACATTGCAGTCATTTCATAGTTTTTTTTAACCATCCAGGGAATCCCAGCTCTTATAAGCTATACTACGCAAACACGTCTTGTAATTTACATTGTTTTTTCACCCCCTTGATTGTGTTTAGGGCGATATTTGGGCCGAGACGACTTTCATGGGGATCTGCTGGAAGTACTTGGCACTGATGGAGGGCAATGTGTACGATATCACGGAGTGGGCCAACTGCCAGAAGGGCGCCCTGTCGCACCTGCAGCCCAATTCGCATTCTGTTCAGTACAGAATTGTCCTGGGGAATCAGCAGCAGCAACAACAGCAGCAACAGGCGGGAGGAAGTGGTGTGGACAAGAAGGAGGCGAAGAAGGATTCGCAATTCAGGTGAGTTTTTCTTTCCTTCTTTCTTTTTCCAGGATTGATTCTTCAAAGTTGGAATTTTGTGTTGTTTCCTTTATAGTCGTCCGAGCTTAGACGATTTCCTCACAAATCTCTATGGAGGATCAAATCAACAATCTCAATTTTCGTCGAAGCGCCGTACAAAGAAGAATTAATTACGCGAGCTCTGCATTTTTCTCCCATTTCTTATTTTGTCCTATATCGTTTTCGCTTCTTTTGGACACTGTGGCCGTGAGTCCACACGAAAACACTTTTGAAATAGTAGATTTACTCGCCCCGAGAGATCATTTTGACTTTTAGCAACCGATTACTAACACAATTGAACTTTTTTTGAGTTATTCACTATTAAAGAAATGGAATAACGCACAACAGTTTTATCATTTGGTCGTTCGTGGCTGTTTTGTTGGAGCTGTGTTGGGTTTCATGATAAGATTCTCTCATTCTGGCTGGTGTGAGAGTGTCAAAGTCTGCTGGAAATGCTGATTCTGAGAATTTTCTTTGGTGTTTTGATCAAGGAAAGCGAATTTCTGAGGCATTTTGGATGGAAATTTGGGAGATAAAATCTAATGAGAACTGGAATTACGAAATGATTGGTTTTGACCAGGAATTTCAACTTTTAAATCGTCGCTAAAAGTGATTTATGAAAGCTTTGAGACTCTGGAAATCTTTAGCAGTAAATCTTACGAAATTCAATTGCTTAAATTTTCACACAGATTAAAACTTTTAAGCAATTTAAACAATTAACCAAGATTGAGGCTTTAATTTTTAAGCATTTAAAAGCAATTAACCCAATTAACCAGTTTGGTATTTAATCTTTGAGGCACTATTTGTAAAACTATTGCAATTTCTAGTAGAAAATCTGTTAAATTTTAAAAATTTTAATATAAAAAACTCAATTAAAATAATTAAATTTTCATTTCTTTTGCTTTTTTCAGAAATTCTAGAATTTATAGCATTATGAACTAGTAATTAATGAGACTTTTTCAATTACTATTCACGAGAGAGTGAATAATTTTTAATAATCTCAGGATTCAAACAACTTTTACTTGTGAAAAAAAAACAAATAAAACATGGAATACAGGAGATAAAGATTGTGCATTCAAATCGCAAATTGGACCCATTTAATGACATTTTCAGAACATTAAACGACAGAACAGAACGCTAAAATCAAGGAGAGAATTTCTAAAGGTAATACTTACAAGTAATATTCATGATTTTATGCGTATTTTTTAAGCAATCCAGAAAATTTTATTTGAGATTTGTTCGCTCTCTGAAAATTCACACTTTGCTTTCGAGGGCACAATTTCTAATAAAAGTAATCTTCGCTGTCCAGGTTGAAGAAAGATGTATCAGATGAGGAAATTCTTCATAAATTTATCGGAATTATTCATGAACGCTTTCTACCCTTTCTACGAATCTCCTGCTCTGCCTCCACCGAAAGAAGAAGAAGATATGGATGATCTCACTCTACCGTTAAGTGATTGTGATTGTCTTGAAGAAGGCTGGAAGACTGTCCTGGAGCTGCTCAACAACGAAGATTTAATCTGGTTGTTGTTCATCTCTGGATTCTTCGCTACGTTCTTCCTCTGGTTAGTGACAGCATGGCTTCAGAAGCGACAAAAGAAAGCGGATAATCGTCCTTACAAGTCATACAAGATCATTAAATCATACAAGATTAGGAGAACCAGAAATATTCCGTCTGTCGCTTCTGATTTAAGATCAGAGGATGAAATAGTCATCAAAGGCAAGGAAGATACAGAAGCAGACTGTCCAGAAAAAGAACAAGTAACGCCTGCCAATCTGATCATGGGAGATCGGGGAGATCGTATAGATGGCAGACCTTTTTCGTATGAAAATCCTCAAAATCTCCCCAGAAGCTTCCAACCTGACGGACAACTTCCTGAACAAATCTCCAATTCCGCTGAAATTTTCACAAACTCCCGAATAAGTGAAAAAGATGCCAAAAAAGTCTCTCAGCTTCCACCTACCATTGTCAGCGAAGAAAAGAAAATCAAGGAGGAAATTACTATCTCAGAATCTAAATCTCCAATAAGGTCTGAAACATCTTCACTCAAATCCAGAACTTCCAAATCCTGCAGTCTACGTGTGGACCCACTGGAATATCGCAAGAAACACCAAAAGAAATCCCCTCTGGACTTGAATGTTGCATTTGGCTCTCGCCTTTCAACTCCCCGGATTGGAGACTTTTCCTGCCAAGTTTCCCCCGCAATAACTCCCCCGATATGCTCTCCGACGCGATCTTTAGCCAATTTTTCTGCCAACCACACCTCTTTAGGAAAACGCCCAGATGAAGAGAAAGGGAACTTCCAGAACGAAAATGTGAGTCAAAATTCCAGCACAAGTTCAGGAAAATCAATTGAATAAGAATATTTTTTGGAAAGGGGGAGAATTTTTAGATATTACTAATGGAAACTGAATTATTTGAATTGTTTAATTAAAATATAAATAAAAAAAATGAAAAAAAAGATCTATGATTCACTTGTGAAATTTTTCTGGGTGTCCTTGAGTTCTTCTGAACTTGATCTTGTTAAAATTTTCGCTGTCCTATAGAACCAGCCCCTGAAAACAAAAAACGACCTCAATTTCTCCCGAAGAATTTTGATAAAATCTGCAAAAAAGTTCAGCGAAAGAAAAGCCCCTGGTTTTGATAACAAAAAGAATCTTTATATCATATTTCATCAGTGTCTCTCCAAATGACTCTCTACACCCCAATGTCTATTATACTGTATTGTGTAGCTTGGATATAGATGCTAGCCGCGCGCGCGCGCGCCTCACCACGCATTGATGAGCCCCTCGAGCTTTGGCTTGAGCAGGAAGGTACGCGGCGGCGGTGCGTCCGGACGCACCGGAGGCGGCGTGGCCAGAATGTGGATGTTAACAGGATGGACTGGCACATGCGGCGCAAAGTTCTTCTCCAGCAGGTCCGCATGTCCCAAATATGGCACGAGGGCGTCATAGTCCACGCTCAGCGGCACATAGAACGTGCCCTGCGAGTGGAGCGCGAAGATCGGCACCGACATGGGCGGATGACGCGCCGCTGACGTCTTGGGCGCCGTCTGAGCCTGCCCCGCCGCCCCCAGCGGATGCTCATCCCCGCTGTTGCTATTCTCCGCGCACAGCCCTTTGGCGCTCGCATGGACACCGCTATCACGCTCACTGCCCTCACTGCTGTGACTGCAATTCGTCACGGCCACCTCGTCGTGCAGATGGTGGTTGTCCTGCGAGAAGCGCTGCTGGATGTAGTTCTTGAACTTATAGCTGTTATTGTGCTCAGCCGCATCCGCCGCCGCCTCGGAGGCATGGCGGCTGGCGTCCGGGGCGTGGAAGGAATGATGCGCCGGTGCCTGACTGTCTGGCGGCGGGTGGGTGTCCATAGGCGCCGCCGGACCCGTTGACGTGATCACGGCCGCCTGCTGGGGCTGCTGATGCCGGAAACTGAGGTCCTTCACGTCGCTCGTGTCGTTGCTGCTGTGCTCCAGATCCGACGTCAGCATGTCGCGCAGGTGGGACAGTGGCGCCCCCTGGTGGTACCCAGCCGGGGGCGACGGTGATGACGCATTAACGCCATTCGTAAGTGGCTCCAGACACTCACGTGACTTGCAGAAGTCACCTGGAGATGAGGAGAAGGGAAAGTTAGTTAACTCTTTCGTGAGTGGGTCATGTTTTTCTAACCACTTTGAATATAGATAAAGGTAATATTTTAATGATATAAATCCATCAAAATATTTTAACAGAATTCTTTTGTTGGGAAATGAATAATTTTGCAGGTCGCAAACATAATCAGTGGATAAGGGGCAAGTCTTGTCTTATAAGGAACAACAGTTTAATAAAAGTCTTAAATTTTGTGTTTCTCAAGGGGGAGATATTATGGTCAGAAGTGATGTACATTTGAATGGAAATGCGTGTGAGCTTCAAGAAGTGAAGTGGAAGTGCTAAGATAACTCAAGTAAATTTGAAAACTTTCAAGAAAGAGCTGGAGCTTTGGGAAGTTTTTCCAGAGCCTTAGAAGTTTTTTTTTTAAACTTTTTGAAACTTTCAGGAACTTCGAATAAAATTCCTAAACTTTGAAAAACTTAAGCTAGATTAGCTGAAAGCTTTCTAAAATTGATGTAAAACTCTACAAAAACTTACGAGCATTTGAAAAAAAAATATTGAAAATTTGTAAAGCTTTTGGATAATTTTTAGAACTTCTAATAGTTCTCACTAATCTTTTGAAAATTCTAGAAATCTTTTGCACATTTTCTTGGAGCTTTCATATAAAGCTTTAAAAACCCTTCATAGAAAGCTTTAGAAACGTGTCTTAGAAAGCTCCACCTTTCTTTGAAAAGCTTTCTTTGAAAGCTCTAGTTTTTTCTGGAAAGCTCTTTTAGAAAGCTTTCGCTAAAAGCTTTAGAAGACTGCATAGAAAATAGAATTGATAGGACGAAAGCTCTTCAAAGCTTTCGAAATGGAGCTTTGGGGATCTTCTCAACGAAATGTGGAAGTGCTGGAAATAGTGTACGTCTTTATGACCATAATATCTATCCCCTTGGTGTTTCTGAGTCTTAAAAAAGCCGCGAAATGAGAAATTTCGCAGTTATTTGAAACTCAATAACCTAAATTTTAAGACTTCATTTAAATTTAGCAGAAATTTTATTACAATTTTAAACGCCAAGTGATTTTAATAAAAATTGAGAAGAATTTTTAAAAATCGCTAAACGCGTGGAGCTAATCAATTCTTCTTAAATTTCAATTTAAAGTGCTTTGCGCTTAATATTTCTATTAAAATTCTCTCTAAATTCTTCTCTTGTTGATACGCTTGTTGATTTTGTAAAATTTTCCCCAATTTCTACATTAAAAAACCTTTCAAGCTTAAAAAATTCCACTAAAAATTCCTCATAAATTCTCTTGAAAAAGATGACTTTCAAAGCTAAAGTCTCACGTGACTTTCACGCGACATTCAAAGCTGAACATCATAACTCAAAAAAAACCTTCACTCAATCAGAATTAGATAAAAAAGTCTAATTGTTGCATATTTTTTATCAGCGAATGGATCAAAAGAAAATCCTTCTTTGATTAGATATTATTTTGTAAAAATCCCCGTAAAAATACATAAACTTTCCCATTCATAACTCTTGTAAATATTTAGGTGCTTTTTTTCCTTGATGGATTGCACATAAATATTTCATTCTCCTAAGCTTCGTGGAGAATAGGCGAAAAATTTCGCCACAAGACCAACTGACGTGGGAGGCATAAAAGAGGTGAGATAAAATCGCTTTAAATGATAAGGGGCGTCATATGATAGCATTAATTAAAAAACCTGATAGAGAAATCCCCTCATGATAAATCTTCCTGACAAATATTTCTTTTTCCACTTTTCAATCCCCAAAAGTGAGTCAAAGCTTCGTCAAGAAAAAATTACCATAATTTCTTTTCGATTGCCCAGAAAGCAAAGAAAAAAAAAACAGTGAGAGAACATTTTTTCGTGTGTTGTTTGTGGGCAAATGTAGAAATTTCTCGATATGCGTAAAAATATTAAACTGGGTGAATTAAATATAATTTCAATTGTGGAAAAAAAAGAAACATTATCTCTCCTACAAATTGAGGTATTTCATGCGATATTTCATGAAATTGCCTCTTTTTGAAAGTAAAATTAACACCGAAAAAATTTGCCACGCCAATTCTTTTTCTGTCGTGTTACCCCAAATAGAGTGTGATAGAAACGTTTTTTTGGTTTTTTTTTTCTTGTTTTCAAGCACACGAAAGTCTCCCTTCTTCCTCTGATTATGAAATAATTATCTTTGGACTATTTATGGCTGCTTTTTGATATGATTAAGAGGGAATTTTTGATGTCTCATCCAACATATTGTTGTGAAAGTTTGTTTTTCCCAATTGCACTTGAGATAAGGGTGTAAATTTTATTTTTAGGAAGGACAAGAAACAAACTATAGTAATTTGGAGAAAATAAATTTTGAAAAAATGAAAATAAATTTTCGGATTTTGAGTCAAAACTATGAGCTTAGATAATTTTTTAGACTCTCCCTGGAGAAATTTCTGTCTTTTTCCTCTAAATGATGATTATTTAAAAATTATTTTTGATTTTTTTTAAACGCAAACCTGAGCTTTCGCAAAACTTGAAGAACACAGTTTGAAAAGAAATTAAAACAAACCTTAATAAAAGTCTCTAGCTTGAGAATAAAACCTAATTCCAAGATTGCAAAATTTTAAAGTTTTAAAATTTTTTATAAAGCATTTAGAAATAAATCTGTCAGCAGATTTTATGGTAAAAACTTGCATTTTATAGTAAGAAATCATCAAAATTCCACTCATATTGAGAGTCTCTTTAGTTTTACAAAACATTTTTGAAAGACTTTTCCATAAAAACTAAATAAGAGGATCGAATGAAAAGGATGAGAAGCTATAAAAAGCTCATGATTGAACTTTTTTCAAGACTTTTTTTACTCTTCTATTAGATTTTCTGGAAAATTCTTTTTGAATATTCCTTAGAAATGTGAATAAAGTCAAATATTTGGTGAAAATTTGATGGTTTTTCACATCAAAATGCTTATTAAATAACTTGCGATCGTAAGCTGTTGACAGAACTTAGTCGTGTGACAAAAATATTAGAAAAATATCTCAGATTCGAAGAATTTCTTAAACCATCTGGAGAATTCTACTGTTGTAAGTTTTGTTTGAGCTTGTGGAAAAATTTATGAGAATTTCTAAAAGATTTTTTAGGCAAATTTCGAAATACTTTTCCAAAATCTTCTAATATTTTGAAAGGCTTTCGGCGAAGAGAAAAATATGCGAAGCTTAAGAGATTAAACATTAAACCCTTAATTTCTAAAAAAAAAAAATAAAATAGCAAAGGTAAAAACCAAACGGAAACTCACTCTTCATTATCTCCCCGCAATGCTCCTTGAGGTGTTCAATCATCTTGTAGCAGATGGTGTCGAAGTCATCATTGATGGCAACGAGAAACTTGGCCGCCTCCGTGAGACAATCATTGTATCCGCGACGATATCTGTCCGCGAGGATTGTATCACGACAGACATTCTCTTGCTTCTGGAAGCTCTTGATATGCCTAATGGCCATCTCGATGATTTCCGTCTTCTCGATGCGTCCGCGACCCTTTCGCTGATACTGTGGCGGAATGAGGCGCGACAGATCAGCCAGGCAGGAGTTCATACGATCGCGCCGTCTCTTCTCAATAATCCTATGCGACAGTGGATCTTGCTGCAAGACAGAGATTCAGTCAGACATGGCGGGAATTGTTTTATCACGGCTGGGCCATTTACCCGAGATGTTTTTCCGCGACGTCCATGATATTCAGCATCATCCTCGCTGAACGTGGCACTTGTTGAGAAATTCAGACCAGTCTCACAATACGGATATGGACCGCCATTGATCTCGCTGGAAGAGGAAGGGAAAGGAGAAAATGTTCAGAAGAGGTAAATTTTTTGGATGGCAAGTTCGCAGATTCAGCCGCTCAATCGTCTAAGAACTGAAATGCTGATTTCATTTAAAATTGCGAGAAAATTCTTGGTTTAAAACCAATATCAGGGTCTCAAACTACCTGCGGATATTTCTTATCTCTTTATCAATTCATTGAATTAGATTGGTTTTTAGAAAACAAAAGAGATAAAGCAGAACTTCCGGTAATTTAAAGATTACAATTGATCGGATATAAGAGTTTTTATTTGGTCGAAAGAGTGAGGCAAAACCTTTACCTACCTACTTGGTTGCTAATAATTTGATTCCAAATCGTGAAAATTACGTTAATTTGAAAAACAGGCTTTAATTTTAAGAGCCAAACCCAGATTAGAAAACTAACCCAGACAACAGAAAAGTTTTATATTTTGATTTAAAAGAGGGTTAAATGAATTTCCCCCAAAAAAAATTATCAATTTTAACCTTGCAGACTGATATTTGGTTAATTTAAAAGAATAAATTTGAAAAATCAAGCTATGCAACGTATGCAACCATAAAGATAAGTATTTTGGTGCAAAAAACCACTTCTAACGATGTTTAATCAAGTATTCACTCAAAAATTAGTTGAATTACAAGCGCTCTTATTCAAAGTTTTCTGTTTTAAATTAGAAAAAAATTAAATTTTAAGAAAAAATGAATAAATTTCAATTTTCAAAATTCCATCTAGAAAATAATACCCCAAAGTATTCATTAGACCTTCCTCTGATCAAATCCTATATTTCACAATTTCAATTGATAGATTGGCTCTAGCATTCTAGAACCTACTAGTTCTATCACAAGTTTTCAAAGCAGATCATGAAATTAGCAAGTTTGAAGAATCAAATGAAATCACAATTTCCTAATTTTCAAAAAATCAAACCCGCTATTTTTTTGACTTTGCCAAAAGCAGTTCAAATAATAAATTCATTGCAAAAGCCTAATATTTACGTTATTAAAAAAAAACTGGAGAACCAATTACACGAGATGTATTGATGGAAAGATCAAAGTTCATAAGAGATAATATATAATATGTATATAGATCTATTTTTAAACCAACTGACTCATTTTGGTTGCACTTCGAATGGAACAGTCTGTAAAGTAAAATGAAGCCTCGCGATAAAACACGTAAGTGGAATGCTCAAATCGATATGTTTCTAATAAGACGATCGATTCAGCAAGAGCTTTGCTGATTTCCATTTTAATTGTATACCCCCATATATAAACTCGCTGTTATACAAAATAGCAATTCCGTATTCTATCAACATTCAGAAATAATCACAGGCGCTACTCAGAGATAAATATGTTTATTTAAACTATTTGTGCTTTTTGGACAAACTCTGCTCCAAAAATAGTTCACATCATCAAATGAATTACAAAAATCCACAAATTCCATTGCAAGTGTTTCTCCCATATCATGCAAAAATATTAATGTGAGTAAATAAATTTTTAGAGGTGAATTTCTTCTCGCAAAAAAGCCTCCCAATTATGCAATCGTCCAATATTATACTCTACATGTTAACAAAAAAAAATTTCCTACATTTATTCCATTGCTCAACGCAACTTCATATGCCACATTATCTCGATGGTGATGAAAGGAGAGTATGAAGTTTTTGATGGAACAGCAAAAAGGGGCACCTCACAATGAGATCACATTCACGAATATGTTTTAATTTCTCATTGCGGGGTGTTTTGCTAAATTATATTATTGTAATATTTTCTGAATGATTGAAACTTGGCGATGGATTCCATGAAAGCTCGCGATTTTCTAGCCACCAAGCGCGTTATTTCGCATGGAAGTAGCGAGATCACGAGAGGCTCCCGGTAAATATTTACTGATCGGGTGGGTGATAATGCTAAAGAGACTCTCTCGACATTAGTGTCTGTTTCATTATTACATTTTCGCGAATATGGCAAAAAAAAAATTGAAATTGCGAGAAAGAGAAAAGCTCATTTTGTGGAGTGCCACTCCATTCGGTCGGTGGCGATTACATGTTTGGGTCTCTCGATCATGACAAAAGTCTCGCGATATGAAAACGCGAGCTTCGCGAGTTTTGCGATGTGCCGTGCGCCAAAATCCCCAATGTCTCACTTTTTCCTCTCACTCTCCTTGACTCTTTCGCATCAAATACGCGCGCGATATCCACTCCACACATCAGCCACCCACATAAGAGGCGCACACGAGTTCGCCATTCCATCCCATACATCACGTACACTCGGGCGATACAATGTCACGCTCCTGAGTGACTCCCTCTCACCCGCCTGTCTCACTTTTTACCCGTGATATCGCCACTAAATTGATAAAATTATTATCATTGATGAATTAGGAATTCAAGAATTTATTTATTTCACCCAAACGCGCCTTCTCGCTCCCATTTGCGCCATTCCTTCAAGTCTCTCTCGATCATTTATGATGTTGCTGATCGCGGAATTTAAATGTTCTGCTATTAAAATGTTTCTCCATGAACTTTGTGTTGTGACTTCCCCAAAATTACCCGTTTCTTCAAATCATTTAGAGACTACAAAAAAAAAATAACAATAAAAATCCCTATATAGCAAATCACTGTCAATTTAAACCACATTGGATTTTTCCGCAATAAAAAATCATCTCAGAAAGCGAGAGAGAGGGAGAAATTGTCCATGATTAAACTCGTGACACAATCACAAATATTTCAGCCGTCCATTAAAGAAGATTTGGACAATTTATCCGAACAATTTGAGACCCAATTAAATCATTCTCGATCACACTAAACCGTAAATATGCCAAGAAGCCTAAGTTAATTGACTCTAATTCAATTGCTCCAATTAAACACTTGCAGTTTTTCTTTCATCTATTTCAATTCCAAGAATATCAAATTTTTTTCTAGCAAATTTGACTCATTCAAATATAATCCCCAATAAGTCAATTTTGGGTGAGAAAAAATTTATTAATGATCGTCTCGTAACGTTAATTAATGTAAAATAAAAATGTTTGATGTTGAGGACGCACGTGACAATTATTGATGAAGCGTGTTGTGGAAAATTTTGGTATTTTTTTACACGGATTTTTTGAAGATCAAAGACTCTGTCAAAAACGTGAATGTTATATCTAAAATTAAAAATATGCAAATTAAAGTGTAATTAATTCACATGGAATTTCGCTGATTTTATCACAAAACTCATTAGTTTATCTGGAAGGAAGATGCTTCGATATAGACATGATGCAAAGACTGTCTGGGAAAAACGTCTGTAACACAATTTTAAAATATATTTATGGAATATATTTTAATAAAATTTGAAAAAGATGATAGATCAAAAAGAAGATTTTAAGTATTCGAGGTCATCTTGTGATCTTTTTCTACTATAATATATTAAAAAAAGCAACTTTTGAACTAATCAGAATGATTTTTAATTAGTTTAATAATTTTGGATTCAAATATTTTAAACTTTACCAAATTCTTAGAATATAATTAAAAATTTAACAGTTTTCAACTTTTTCCACTTTGCTCAATAAAACCACCATTTCAGTTGATAAGTCCTTGAGGTTGTGGGTGGTTTTGGCACTAATTACAACTCCCATCGATTGTAGTTATTGCTCTTTTGGGAAGACACCCAAGAGTGGATCGAAATTTGGAATGGATCGCGACTTGCTTCGAAAAAAGAGTCGCGAGACCTTGGATTTTTTTTCTTGGACAAGAAAGCAATAAATTGTGAATTTACTGCAACTAAAAAACTAAAAATACAAAAATGTGCCGAGATATTTTGTCGTTCAACATTAGAGGCGATCAATCTTTGCATCGCAGTCAAACCCTCCAAAAAGTCGTCAATTCAGGTGATAAAAACTTTTTTCCCGCACTCACTATAATTACACTTTAACACGATATTGAATCATGCACCAATTTACTTTCAAGGATCATGCGTGGTGACAAAAGAAAAAATTCCACCCACTTCAACCCTGTCCTCAAAAGCCGAGAGAGAGAGAGACATTTAATTCTCCACCTTAAAAAGACGCGCGGAAAAAATATGGCATATCAGCAGAAAATGATTCACCAGTGATTTTTTTTGCACCACCACTTCACAGTTGTTTATCAATCTGTCCATCTCTTTCTATTAAGTCAATAAATTCAGATATGTGTGAATTAATTTCTGATGACGAAAACATTTCCAGAAATGTGATTTATGAATTTTCCCCCCATGTGACATTTTCAAATATAGACACGAGAGCGACGATTATACCGACTTCTTCCCTGCCCTCGGCCGTTCTTTGGTCAGAATGCTAATTTTTGGGTGTTGCTTATATTATTTTGTTTGAATATCAAAATCTTGCGAGCAAGAAATTGTCGTTCTCTCCTCGCATAATATTCAATCTGGCTTGCGATGAAGCAAAAAAAAAGTTCAATGAATATCGAATGATCACATTCTTCCTCGTGGCTCATCATCTATCTCTCTGTCTTCCTCTCTCTCACACTCAGAGTACAATTCTCTGTATTTGACTTCTTGACTGTGATCTCGTGTTTGTCTCTTGCGACCTTGTGTCTTCGCTCTCTCCATCATCCGCCCGACGGAATTAAACATAATAAAGTTATTTTATGCTCGAAATCGAGTCACGAAGACAATTTCCTCCTTCGCATTCGCAACTTTTTACTCGCCTCCAGTTTAATAAACATCACAATCCTTGGACTGGCTGATTATTGTTTTATTAAATTACATTTGGATAATCCTTTTAAATTGCAATGTTTTTGTCGCTCAAAACAACGCCCTCGTTGGAGGATTTCTTTTTCTTAAAATGGACTTTTTTTTTGTATTTGGTGAACTTCTTGCGGAAGATCGTTAGACATAATTTGCCTATTCAATTAACAAGAAATTGTTTGACATTGAGATTTATTATGTATATCGAAAAATTACAACCATTATATTAATTGAAATGACTATATTTATGTGATTTATGTCATGAGAGCGATGAGAGCCTAAGCCTTATTTAAGACATATTTTGAAATCCTCAAAAGTTCAATAACAGAAATATATTTCCAAGAAAAAAACCAAATTTCCACGAGAATTCCACATATTTTCCCATTTTTTGAAATTCCCTCTTAGCACAGCGCAAATTAGTCTGAGCAGTTAAATAATACGAGTCATATCTCTAATTCGTCAGAGAGAACTATCCATTCGCCACTGATTAGCATTTGCTAACGATCTTCCCACAAAAAGTGCCCAAACGTGACATGAATTTCTAGCCTCACACACTGGTTCTCCTTCTCCCCCCCCTCCCTTTTTGTTGGTAATTTTCTGTTGTGTACATCGTGTGTTAGTGACATTTCACTCTCGAGATATTGCTATATTTTTAGATTATAATTCCCTCCTTCTATAAAAGCTTCACGATGTGAGATAAGAAGAGCCACTGACTGTTGTTTTCATACCAATATTGCTTCAAACTCCGCTGTTGATTCTCATTTACTCAAGTCTCAAGAAAATAAAATAAGAGAAAAAAAAAACTTCCACTGGCGAGATCACTTTTGTGTTCTCATATTACAGATCCGACATTCAAAAATCATTCAGAAGATTTTCATCGGCTTTAGAGAGTTTTTTCTTCTAAAAAAGAAACCGATTTCAGTGGCAAAACTTCCCATTTAATTCAATTTAATGGAAAATACGCGATTACCGCTGGATTAATTTCTTATTCACTCACAAACTGATAAGAAAGACGTGCGGTATTCCTTATCGATACTTTGTCTCCATGCAACTTTTAAAACTAAAAACAGACATTTTGTAATGTTTCATTCTCTCAAAAGAATTTCCCATCATCTAACATTGCAATTTTCTACATTTCAAATTCCTAATCTCAGGCACATTTTCTCAATTTCACACTCAAAACGATAAAATAAATCTCTTCTGGCGAAAGGCAACGATCATTTGAAAGGCAATTCAGATTCTGAAAAGTTGAGATGTTTTGATAGACGCTGTCTTAAAATATCTCTTTAGCGGGCTATTTAAATTTTAAATGTGAATTTGAAATTCTATTTTCAAGTGCATAAAAATTGTATCGAGACTTCGATATCTACATCAGACACATGTTTTTTCATGCATTGATCTCTTATCTTTCGTTCTATTTATATGCACAGCAAAGCTGTGAATACTTAAATATAGCAGTAAAATGTTTCAAACATTTTTTTTCACACCGCATTGAAAAGTATTTAAAGGTAAAGGAAACATTTAAAATGAATATTTTTGTCAGAAAAAAAACACTAGTTTTCCTTTGATTAGTGCTTCATTATTACGTCTTGTTAGCATTTGGTGTATAATAAGGCTAAGGTAGGTAAACATTTTAGGAATCTAATGAAGATTATTCAATACATTCAATAAGATTTCCAAAGCATACGTTTGGCTTATAAAAAAGTTGGGTTTATTAAAAACTGTATTAGATTCCCCATAAAGTCAAGAAATTATATTCTCAGTTTCTACTTCGCCTTGACAATTAACTTATAAGCCTATTGAATATTAAATAGGCATATTAAATAAAATTAAGCTTAAAAATTTCTCTTAAAACTCTGGAATGATCAAACTATTATAAGCTTTAAAGTTGTTTCAGAAGCTTTTTAAAAGAAATTTGCAAAAAATTAAGATTTTACAGAAGTTTTAAGAAAAGCTTATGGGAATTTAAACACGGTATCGACCTTTCACAGACTATACACGACCGAAAAGCTTATGTACAAAAACCGAAAATTTTCCCAGAAATTCTCTCAAAACTTTCTCAAAAAACTTTCAATACTTTATGAAAATAATTATAATATAAAAGCTCTATCCCTGTTTTTTTTTAGGTTTTTAATTTTTAAATCTGTTTTCTTCAAATCTTATTTTCGTTTAAATTTTTTTTCGCTTAAAATGAAAGAAATGCGAGGGGCATTTGACTGATGAATCTACGTCAATAACTTGAGCGAATAAGGAGAATATAGCGAATTTTCCAAATATTGGTGAACATTCCGAATATCCCGAATATTTTAAAAAATACTGCGAATAATGCGAATATTTGCGAATTTTGCGAATATTTACGAATAAAATGTGAATAAAACTAGAAAAATATCAGTTTTTCTCTAATTTTTGGACACATTTCTTTGTATAAATTCTAATATTCATTCTTAAGCTTAAGAAAATATCACTTGTACAACATCCTAATACATAAAGCCAAGTGTGCATATCTGAACTGGCCTGATCACCCCCAAACCATTAAATCTCGACCGGACGTGACTCCAGGAGTCCGAAAATACCCATCTCCAAAATGTTTGTCTGTCTGTCTGTCTGTCTCTCTGTCTGTCAGTGCGTACGCGCATCACGGCCAAACGGCTGAACCGATCTGGCTGATATTTGGTATAGGTATAGAGGGCACCTCCTCCCCTATCTGGGACCTCCCATACGAATTTATCCCTTTTTTCGACATTTTTGACTTTTTGACCAATAAGATGAAGCGCTAGCGGGTTCCGATGTATGACGGGAATGATAAGGGTGGTGTCCTCTATAACTTTGGGATATAGAAAATTCCCCCACCTCCCCTTTCTGGTACTTACCATACAAAAATCCCTTTTTTACAGTTTTTATCATAAAAATTAAGCGCTAGCTGGTCACTTTGTATAATAGGGTTGATCAGAATGGGTTTGTCTGTAGGAAAAGTGCCCCATCATCCCCTATTAGTAACTCTCATGCAAATTTATCTATTTTTCGGGCATTTTCTACTTTTTGATCACTAAGATGAAGCGGTAGGGGCTCACAATGTATGGTGGGGTTGATTGGAGTGAAGAATCTTATAACTTTACATTATAGGGGAAGGCCTCTTTCAACCCCTTTTGGTACTTTTCATACAAAGTTCCCTGTTTTCGACTTTTTATCAGCAAAATCAATTTAATGAATCCAAGACACCGACAAACCACGCAAAGAGAGGCGCGAAGCGCCTCGTGTTCTCTAATTTCATAGATTTTTTTCCCAAATTTGCTATAATTTCTTTTAAAATTTCTATAAATTATTAGAAATTCTCGAACTTTTCCAAATCCTCTTACCTGAACCTCCGTGGTAGTCTCTGTGACGCTCGGTTGACTCGGTGAGGTAACCGTGTTGGGATAGAAGCGTTCAACGGTGTCCATGTGAACACTCCTGTCCGTCATGCGTCTACAGTAGGCCAGAATCTCCTCTGTTGTCGGCGCACTGCCCGTCTGCTGGGACACAGATGCCCCAAATCCGTAATCATGGAAGGCGTCAATCTCACCACCCGCAATAGCGGCCGCCATTGCGCTCAGCTGTTCTGTGCGCGTTTCCAACTTCGTCAGCGAGTAGGTTTCCTCGCACGGCACATACTGCGAAGTGGATTGCTGCAGCTCAAGAGGCGTCTGCAGATCCGT
>CAKKOB020000636.1:20068-41643 GCA_918844115.2 Phlebotomus perniciosus | reverse complement strand
TAAATAAGATAATGCGTTTTGTTTGCGTAAATAAAATTGCCTTTAATTGAATTAAGGGAGTAGGATCGCTTATTAGTTGATGTTCTGGTCGATCCAGTTCCTGAAGGAGGACACCATGACGTAGACGGAGGGAGCCACGGTGGTACCACATGGGGTCACACCCCAGCTCACCACGCCGATCTGTGTCCAGGAGCCGCCGACCTGCTGCGACAGTGGGCCACCGGAGTCGCCACCGCAGGCGCTGATGGGGCCGCCGCCGGCGCACACATTGGTGGTGGCCAGGCTGTTGCAGGCGCCAGAAATGACAGAGTTGAGGAGGTTGCAGCACTGAGTGAAGGTGTGAACGGGCTTGGTGACGCGCTGAAGGCGGTTGGGCATGCTAGGAATGTTGGTGGTGGATGTGGATCCCCAGCCGGCGAGCACGGCGGTTTGGAGGACGGGAGCCTGTCCCTGGGCGGGCAGATTCACGGGCTGCACGTTGGCATTGAAGCTGAGGGATTGGGCCAGACGACCGACAGCGATATCATTGGGTCCAACACCGCCAGCATAGTCGGGATGGATGATGTGAGGATTGATCAGATGACGCTGCTGGGTGCCAGTGATGGTGAGATCTGTGACACCGCACATAGCATCAACGCTACCAATATTGGGAATCTCGGTGTAACAGTGAGCAGCCGTGAGGACCCAGTTGGGATTGATGATGGAAGCACCACACACGTGGCTGGAGGCGGTGATCAGCGTCCACTGCATGGAGCAGATGTAAGGGAACTCACCAAAACCGGCATCCTGACCATTGGTGATCCTCTCGTTGACGAAGGCCAACTTCAGAGAATTATCACTGGCTGCAAAAGAAAGAATTTGAATTAATAAATCGATTTTTATTAAAAAAATAGTAATTCGTGATGGAAAAAAATCTCAAGATAACTTACTGGGAGCAGCCAAAGCGGCGCTCAGGAGAGCAAGAACAGCCAGGAACAGTTTCATTTTTGCAAAAACAATCACTACTGAACTTTCAACGTCTCGCACAGTCTTATATACTCTGAGGGCTGAAGAACGCGCCCAGGAAGAGTCAGGAGATTGCCTCTATCTTATCGAGTTGGATTTGGTATTTTTCTCAATTGAAAGATACGATAGGCAACCGCGCATTCAATCAAATCTCACTTTGGGCCATAAATCGCGCCTCTGACTCTTCTGAGAGAAGATAAAGACTCACCTAGGCTCAGCTTATGAGACTTTGGTTTCATGCTGGGTTTTTTTAAACTTCTTAAAACACTATCGTTTAAAAAATCCCTGTTTTTTAAAGTTCTTTTTTGATTATTAAAATTTGTTTTAAAAAATTGGAAATGGCCGGAACTGAAATTTATAAATCGGCAGTTGTTTAAGAACTTTATTTCGTGGAGCTTTTTACATTTTTAAAGCTTTTGTTTTATAGCTTTCTTGAGATTTTGAAACTCATAGAGCTTTTCTGAGCTTTTAAAATGCTTACGAAACATCAAGTCTTATTTCTGAGTCTTAACAAGATCTATATAATACCAGGGTTTATCTTGCTTTTCTCCAAGTATAGGTATATGTATAATTTAGTGACCCTAATTTGAGCTCCGCTCTAACAATCAGATTTGTCTGACGGCAACAATTTTTCAAATAATTACGCAACTTCAACTTCATATCAGTGTGATAATAAAGATTATATAAACTTACTTTCGCGAAATTGATAAAAAATCTTCTTTAGTCTTCTAGGCAAATAGGACCATCCAGTAGCTCAAAGAAGCTCTCTTGAAAACAAGTTTGTTTACGAAATTTTGATAAAAACTTTACTTTTTTGCCATTCAACATCATGTGAGGGTCAATCCCATAGAAACTAAGTCACTCCCCCGTAGAGACAATCATTACAGATTGGTCATTTGCGGAATGAACAAGCAAGTCGGTTATCAATTGGGAAAACCCCTGATATAGTAAATAAAATTACCTGGTAAAAAGCGGTTTAATTAAGGTTTTTCCTTGCCATATCAGCAGCTTCGATACTTCATTGAGATCTTGAATTTTCCATTCATTGTTTTAGTGGTGTTGTGTGAAAGAAATCAACTTTTTTCTTTTCATTTTGGATTTTTTTCGCAATAAATATCTGTGTTTGATCATGTGCAAAGTCTAGAAAGCCTTTTTGGGGTCAATTTTGTGAACAGTGATTCATTTTAATAAAGTCTTCATGGATTTAGAAGTTAGGTATAATTCGGGATTTTGTCCATTTTTTTTCAAGGAAGTTCAGTAACAAAAGTGTTTCTCTTAAAAATTCAGAAATTCCTTAAAATTTTGAATCGAAATTTTTTCTGGTAAACTCAAGTAGATATCCTTTATCTTTTCTATTGGAAATTTCAGAATATTTCCTCTTCGAAAATGGATGTTCCCTCGATTAAAAGTCATTTGACAATCAGTTTTTATAGCCCGTGATAATTGGGATTTTAAATTCGAAATGTCCCAGTCACGTCGTCGTCTAAAAACATTCGATAACATATTTAATACTCCGCATTACAACTAATCGCTTGGCTTTTCAATCAAAACAATGCCAAAAAACCGCCAAATTTTCCCATTATGATTCCTCCAACTTACGGGAAATCCTGATTATATCATCTGCATTTTGGCCTTTGGCCTGGAATTTAAATTGTAATTGATGAAGTCAATTAAAAATAAGCTTAGTCTCAAAAACCAAACATATGAATTTGAATTATAGCCATTTTAGCTATTACTCGGGTACCAGCCACTGCATGCAAAGTGGCGCTAGTGTTCCGAAACTCAAAATCTATTAAGTAACGGCTTCCGGTAGATTTTTCAGTAAAGCAAACAATAAAACTCTAATTTTCTGTATTTTATTGTACTTTTTATTTCGATTATAATCATAATTTTTCTATCAACAATTTTATATTTCCTTCAAATGTTTTGTTTTTTATATTATTCTCTTTTTTTTCTCAATTTTAAATTCATACTTTATCTAAATTCCATTTGAATATATTCTTATTGGCGCACATTCTCAGTATAATCTGTTTCAAAAGTAAATTACAATTAAAAAATCTCCCGATTCGTATTTTTTGTTGTCTGTTATCAAGATTCTTTTCTTTTGTCGATTTGTGCGGAAAACAGAAACTGGGATGTTAATTAACGATTGTTCTGAAGAGTAAAATGGGGAGGACAGAGATGGAGAAAATAGATTTTGTGCGTTAATAATAATATATTAATCGAAACGTAATTAGTACTTTTATCTTTCCTTTACTATATAGTTTATATTTTTTTAGCGGCACAAAAACTGGCAAGTTTTATCTCACTTTTTATTAATTTTCTCTAACAAACTCTCTGCTTAAAGAGTACTTCTCATGAATAATGATCTCTATTTACACATTAATTGATTCTTCATCTATTTTTTTTAATTTTTTTTCTGAAATTTACTTAATTTTATTTCTTCTATCTTGTTTGGTTAAACTAAAAACGGTGGTTACATTTTTTTTTATCTGTGTGGGAGTTTTCTAAGAATCTTTAGGACTTTTTTCTTTACTTTCTCTCTTTTCAGCATCTATAGAAAATTATGCTTCCTTTTCCTATAACTTTTTTAGCACATTCCTCACAATTCATAATTCAATCTATAGGCCTTCAAAAAATGTTTTATTTTCTCTTCTATCTTACTTGACAATGATTATACTGAAGTACACAAAATATTCAGTAATATATTCTCACTAATGCAATTCTTACAAATTAAAAAAAAAGATTTTTTTTTCTAGTAAATTTCAACATTTCAATACTCTATATTCAATAGATTTTATTTATTATTAAAAAACAGTTTTTTTCCACATGTTTTCTTCACGATTTTTTCTTTTATATTTTTTTTCTCTAGAGCACAAAAATTCTTTTTCTTACATTAGGTTTTAGATGAATTTGTATTAGATAAAACTTTTTATGATTCTTGTTTGGATTTTTTTGACACTTTTTTTCCATTTTGTTAGTAAACAAAGATTGATTAGATTTTCTCGCTAAGACAAGTAGCTACACTTACGATTTTAGTTCTTTACGCAAAGAATAGTGTTATCATGGGGTTTGATTATGGAGAATTTCTTAGAATTAATTAACTGGAGTTTAAGGATAAATTTCACAAGAAGAAGTTTCGCTTTCCCAATGGACTTTCCAATCAGAATTTTCTCCGGACAGAATTGATAAACTTGTGGAATTCATTCAAATATCTCCTAAGTTTTTCGTCGTAACCAAAATATTATGCCTTGAATTTCCCTTTCCGAATTTATACCATTAAATATTCCATTAGCAATATTTTATATTTATTTATCTCCTTACTCAATTATGATTCTCTCAAAAGTTAATGCTAATTTTTTTCTTGGGTTTGTTTTGGTGTCTGTAATTTTTTCGGTCTGATTTGTTCTGGTCTGTCTGGCAAATGCTTGCGAGTTAAATAATTCATTTTTCCCTGTATTTTAATGTGGTGGATTGTTTCAGTGAAAAGTCACAAGAAAAAAAGAACAAATTTTCATGTTTTTCTTGCTTCTTCACGTTCTCTCAAATTCATTGTGATTTCTGGGTGTTTGCTCTTGTGTCTGCAGATGTATTGATTTTTGTATTAAATATTTTATCATTATAGAACACTGATATTAATATTAGAGATTACTATATATGACTATACGTAATATAATATTCATTAAACATTTATTATACGATTAATATTATTATTTTTTTGGTGAGAAATTAAAGGCATTTTGCAGTAAATCATTTTTTTTATTTTTTGACCTTCTCTTTATTTCACATAAATACAAATTACTTTTTCATGTTTTCTGCTCACCAACCATGCCAAATTGGAGCTAATGAAATGTGACAATAAAAAGTTGGCACACATTATGGGGCTCTTTCTGTGAACTCACCCTCAATATTGATAACATTTGCAATATCCCCAAGAAATTTTCCAGAATTTCGGTGAACAAATTACCCAATCTCTCAATTTTTTTTTACTTCATAATTTGTTTACGACATAAAACATATTTGAATGAATTCATTGTTGTACCAATTCTCGAGTCACTGTGTGTAAATTCCATCAAGAGCAACTCTTCTCCTTGAACTTCCACCCTTAATCACCAAGGAACTAATCCCCGGAAATATCTCCATGAAAAATACTTCTTGTGATAACAAAAAAATGGAATGAATTTTACAGCTATAATTTCATTTATTTTCTCACCATCAACCTATGTAAGTGTGTTCAAAGGGTTAGAATCCAATTATTTTATCTAACAACAATAAGTTCATATAGATTTTCTTTTCCATTTTTTTTGTTGGGGATTTTTACTCTTTTAATTAATACAAGTACAGACAAGCCTATGATGTAAGATTTTTTTTCAAGTATTTCCTCCCATCATCCTTCCTTTGGATAGAGTTTAAAATATCAGTTTAACAACTTTCAAAGTTCATCGTGGGTTTTATTTTCCTTTATACCTTCTTCGCCGATGTCACTTTTCATCTCAAAGATAGCCAAGAGTGGCGTAAGTTTTAACAAATGGGGCGTCTACAGTTGCGGACATGTCTCTAAAAAAAGAGCGAGATAAAAGACATCAGCAAAATATGTTCTTTTGAATTTTCATGTTGAGAAAACTTCTGATAAGAACATTTCAACATTAATTTCTTTTTGCACAATTTTTCCTCATTAGCATAGCAATAGAGCAAAATTCACAAGAAATTGCTGGTTGAGTCTAAGAAAGTTTTGAATGACAAGGTTTACGGGAGAGCAAGGATTTTCGGACACTATTTTATATGTATCTAAATCAATATATAGGGCAACTATAGGAAAAATGTTAGGAAAAATAAAAAATAGTTACATAAAATTACAGTTAACCCAAAAAAATCATCGAAAATTCTTAAATTTATTTTTCAAATTTGATTTGTCTATAAATAAAATCCTCAATTGAAAAAACCCAATGGGGAGATAAGGTTTAAAGAGCCGTACACTACTCCCATCGCTTATGAAAATTTTCCAATAATTTCAGCACTTCAGAAGTGTTGAAGAGCTTTGAAAGAAAGCTTTAAACAGCTTTGAAAGGAAGCTTAAAAGAGCTTTAAGTGCTTTCAAAAAGCTTTAAAGAAACTTCGAAAGGAAGCTTAAAAGAGAAGCTTTAAAGAGCTACGAAAGAAAGCTTGATAGAGCTTTGAAACCAGGCTTAAAAACTTTGAAAAAAAGCTTTAAAGATCTTAGAATGGAAGCTTAAATGAGCTTTAAGGAAAGTTTTAAAGGGGCTTTGAAGGGAAGCTTTAAAGAGCTTTGTGCGAAAGCTTTAAAAACCTTAGAAAGGAAGTTCCAAAGGGTTTTGAAGATTAGATTTAAAGAAGCTTTAAGGAAAGCTTTAAAAAACTTAGAATAGAAGCTTAAAGGAGCTTTAAGCAAAGCTTTGAATAGTTTTCGTCTTTTTAATTTTATTTTTTATGCTGAGACCGTTTAATAACGCAAGGAAAATCTATAAAAGCTCTCAAATTTTTATTGATCCTAACTTTCTAGAATTTTTACTCCAATCTTATAAGCTCCACAAGTTCAAGAAGTTCTAAATGAATTAAGTAGGTAAAGCTCATAAATTGACCCAAAAGTCTTTAAAAAAATTTATTATACAAAAATTTCAAAAAAATATTCATCCAAAGATGCTTGCAAACTTCCATTCAATTGTACACCACTTCTGACCATAATATCGCCCCCTTGAGAAAACCAAAAGAAATGTTCACTTACTCATCTTCCCATGGACACACGGGATTCCTCTTGCCATCCTCCTCCTGACTCTTCTTCGCGTCCTGATCCTCTTTGCTGTCGTCACTGTGCTTCGTCTCGGAGTCCCTCTTCTTGCGCCGCTTCTTGTGCCCCGCCACTTCTGGGCCCGGAGTCGACGGCGTGGACGTGGCCACTGGCGTCACATCCTCCTCTTCCGGCTCCTCATCTTGCGTGTCCTGCTCCACCTCGGCCAGGGGCGCTATGGTGGGCGCTGGTGTGGGTGCCGGAGCCACGCATCCTGGCACCAGAGTCACCCTCCCTTCGGCTGGCATCTCATCATAGTCGTACTCCTCCGAGGACTCTTGGCGCACTGTGTGGCGCGGAAACTTCTCCATGCACTCCTCATACTCCTCCACCGTGGGCGACACATTGTCCGCCTTGGCCAGGGATGCTTCCTCTGCGGCGGAAGTGCACTTGATGATCTCATCGTCCTCCTCCTCGACCACCTCCTTCACAACCTGGAAGCTGGTGGATTTCCTCACTGAGCTGGGCTCGATGATGCCCGGACTTGAGGGATCTGTCTCCTGGATGGGACACACACTGATGGTTGGTGTGACTCCCTGGGATCTGGGTGTACCTCCACTCTCATCCGCATGAGCTGTGAGGGATTCATTGCTGCGCGCTAGAGGTGTCTTTGAGTGCTTCTCCTCCTCCTTGGATGCTCTCCTTGAGCCACTCTTTGTCGCCTCCTCTTGAATAGGCTTCGGCTTTACAGACGCCTTTCCCTGATCCTTGTCCTCAGCCGTCGAGGTGGAGAGTGAGATCTGAGATGTGCTGTAGCGATGGTCGGTGAAAGGGAGTGGAGCTGATGCGAAAATCCCTGAGATTCCGGCGCCCAGGGACGACTGACGTGTGGAAAATTGTAAATCGGAGAGTCTGCAAGTGAGTGGAATTTTTGAGTTGAGGGCATGCATTAAGTATTCCCTCTCACTTGAATAAATTATTGCACAAATTGAGAAATATAGCGGAAGGAGTCCAACTGTGTACTCAATTCCCATGTGAGCTCCCCCATCCCCATTGAGAATCTCATTTTATAATTTCATTCCACGCTCACAGGCAACCTTTCCGTAAAGCTTTAAATAAATTCTACATTTTAAATAAGCTTTATTTGAGGCGAAAATCCGTCCAAGTAGAGCTAGAAATAAATTTAATAGGATTTTCTGGCTCCAGAGGAATTCAAGGGATGACTTATCATGCAATTCTAGTGATACGGGTTTTGTGTTAAGCAAATTTACTCGCGAACAATGCAAAATTTTTATTTTTTCCTGCAAGAACTTTGTAAAAAAATTTCAAAAGAAAAATGATGCTAATTTTAAAGACAATTATAATAATTAATCTCGCGAATTTAGGGAAATGCAGGAAAAGCTGTACGCGATCTTACCTTGGTGCATTGGTAACTGAAGCTCTTCTCTGCTCCGTAACAGCTGGCATGAGACGCTTTGTGCTGTGAAAATCTGAATCGAGGGTGTTCTGCCTGAGGCCACAGGAGCGTCTCATTCTTTCAGAAACTTCTGTAATTTCACTGGACGTATTCCTGATCTCCAACTGCGATGGCACTTTCGGTCTTAAGAGCAAGATGGGATTTGAGATCCAATTTATAAGCAGAGATGAAGCTGTGAATATTCACCTGGCTCCTGATTTATTTGACGGCAAAGTAGCGCCTTCCTCCTCCCACGGACAAATAGACACGGACACGGATGACTCCACAGATGGACCTGAGTCCCATGGACAAACCGCCGCGCTCGATGCTTCGATGGACGCCTCGAGATTTGGAGGTTCCCTGAAAGAGGTGAGTCAAACAACTGGTGAGCAGGGATTGTCCTGACCCAGCTTCCATGGTGGGACAACACTAAAAGAGTTTTATTATAACACATTCAAGGATGTTCAAATCTCAAGATCAACACTTCAATCTCCAACAAAATGGTTTCTTGTGGGGCAGATAAAAATCCATCTCACTCGTTCCATCACTAATCACTTTCTATTACTGCTTCTGACCAGACAGTTTCAACAGTTAAAATATGTTTTGCAATTATATACATCAACAACAGTGGCGATTGGTGAGATTAGAAGAGTATTTTGGTGACTTGCAATATTACAAAAGAAAGGACGTTATGAACAATGAGAATTCACACTGACAAAGAGATAATTGGATATAAGTCGCGATTCTCATGGGGGAGGTGGTTATACAGCATATCTCCAATTTCTCATCCAGATTCATAAAACACAGTGAGATATATAGTTACATCAAATGCATTTTGTACACACAGATAAGAGATACGCAAAGAGAGACACGAGATTACACAGTGAGTGCCTTTTACGATTACAGTGTGGTGGGATGACTTTCTTTTTCTTGCTCTTTCGAATGTGATAAATCATCTTATCAAAACACACATTTCCAAAAAAAGAAAACAATCTTCCTCCAAGAACAGACAAACTATATAGACAAAAATCACACAGAGTGGAAAGACAAGCTCAACAACAGAGTTTCATAATATGCAAAAGTCATGTTTCCACTTCCAATTTTTTTCTTTTTCAATCCCAACTTCTTTTCGAGAGACTTTCCCGAGAGAGAAAAGACAGGAAATGAGAAGAAAATTAATAATCCCATCTTCCGGCGATTTGTATGTAACAGTTTTCAATAGGGGAGAGCTGAGCTCAGTAGTAAAATATTAAGCCGAGATGTAATAAAAGCTTATGATGAGCTTAAATTGCTTTGGAGAGTTTCCAAATCGTCTATTTTGAAGTTTGAAACTTTAAATGCTTGAAATTCCTTACAAAAGTCTGTCAAGCCTTAAAGTAACGTTGTTTTAGTACTGCTAATTGTGTATATACTCGATTTAAGATTTATTTATCTAAATCACAAAAAAATTGAAAACAAAAACTCAAAAAATACTATTTTTCGATTTCCTTTAATATTATTTCAAAAACAAATTTTTAAAAAATATGATCAAGAGCCAATGCCCAAAATACCTCCTATCCAAAACAGTCATGCTCTCCCCTACAGTGAACCTTTACTTTACAAGCATTCGAAGAATATTTTCAATTTGAAAACTTTTCAAATAAAATGTTTGTCAATTTCATTTTATTGTATTTGAAAGATAATTCCACGAAATCATCTTCAATGTATCAACCAACAATTTAAATTGAAAAATTCACTTATTTGATCCATCCAGTACCTGTTGCCGACTTCTTATGAAAAAAAAATCACTGCAGAATTGCTCTGACATGAAATCTTTCATGTCATAATATTTTCATGATGACTCACCGACTCTTAAGACTCTTTTCACAACTCTCTCCCATCCCCAGACCAACAAACCCCATTGCAACTTTCATGACTTATTAACCGAAAAAGCTCTGGGGCAATTGATATACATAAATTATTCGGGTGAACATTTAAAAATAACTCAATTAATTTAGGGGAGAGAATGAAAAATTCAAATAACCATCGTAAAGAAATTAATTGCATGAGAAATTCACGAACCCTCTTGTTCTTCTGGGGAGCATTAAGTATTTGTTTTTCTAGAGAATTCATGCGACATTTAATTAGGGAGCCACATTATTATTTCCATCACGAAATTTTAACTTCAAAGTGTTAATACATTGTGTCCAGCTAATAAAATAGACGTGAACTGCGGGAGGCAGCAAAAAAAGGTCAGGTAAAGTTTCTTTCGCTCTTTTAATTAGTGCTTATTTTCATTAATATATCATGTTGAAATTTTTGACTGCAAGCTTTCACGAAGTTTCGTCGCTGTGGCTCCAAAACGGATATATGTATGTGTTTTCTTTTCTCTTTTACTGCCTGTTTTTTTTCTTTTGGTGGGAAAATTTTCGTGACTGGTGTACGACCGAAAATAACGAAAATAGAGAGGGAGGAGGAGACATTAAAAGAGAGAAAAACAGAACAAAACACCAACAGAAAGCGACATCTAAAAGAGTTTTTACAGTGTTTTCTGGTGATACAACACATTTTTATCCAACATGAAAGTATAATATTATTCAGGAAGTATTTAGCGTCTATTTAATTTTTTCAATATAAAAGGATAAATACAATAGAAAGGAAAGTTCTTATTTTTTGCATTGTAATGAAAAAACATCGAGGAAAAACGCTCCAATGTATTTTATTCGTTTTTTTTCAGTCCCACACAACTCGCGCTTTTTTGGTTAAACGGTCTCCCTTTTTGGGGCAAAATAACTCAAAGAGATTAAACAAGTCATAAAAAACTATACAATGACCACAATTTTGACTTATGAAAATGGTGTTGTAAAAAAAAATAAATAAAATACATTTGAACAAAATTATATAGGTAGTTTCTTTTTTTACATCGCATTACAAAATTTGTGTTTCTTGGAACAAAACTAATAAATTCTCTCAATTCAATACTGATTTTTCTGTTTGTTCATTTTTTTTTAATTTTGCTTTTACTCTGTATCTTTTTGGAGAAAGTAAATAGTATTGTATAAAGAAAGAAATAGAAAGAAAGAGGAAATGTTCGACGTCTTACTGAATTTTCGTTTTCTGATTGAATCCTCCTGGGGGGAGTGTGGGGGCAACTTTGTTTGGGACTTCCGATTGCTCCGCTATAACAGCTATAACCAACCCACCTGATGGCATATCACCCCTGTAAATCACCATACACACAATCATCACAATAATTTTAATAATAATTTTTTGCTTTTCAAGGCAGGTTATTTTGCGTTTGGGGATTTGTTTCATACTTTATTGCAACTCATTTAGGTCTCCTTATATTTGCGGAGCTTATCACAGGTATGGGGGAAAAGTCGAAGAATTTAGTGTCTAATCAACTGGATGGCATTTTCCTTAATCCATAAGATGAAACAAGAGGTGACTCATTTAAAAAAATAATTAAAATTTAGAAATCAGAAATACTTTTCTCATTTTTTAATAAAATTTTTCAGTATTTGCAGCAGAATTTTTGCTATTTTTAAAGCGACACTTTATCAACTTTTTACTGACAGAAATATCGCCCTATGAGCCATCCCTTGTTTAAGAACAAGAATAAGAAGAAAAAATAGGGTGTTCCTACTCGAAAAAATACAAAAAATATAAAAAAAAGTAATAAAAATTAGAAAAAGTTACTAAATCAATTTAGAAAACTAATCAAAATTTAAAAAAACTCCCAAAAAAGAGTCAAAAATAAAAAAAACACCCTGTGGCGAAAAAGAAACTTTGTGTTAAAAGAGGAGAAAAAGCATTTTTCATTTAATATGTCGAGTGGCGCCTGAAAAGTGCGTGAAGAAAAATTCCTCGTGACCCTTTCTTGACAGGGCCCGACAGGGAAAATGAAATTGATTTTGATCTCCCCGGAAGAGCAACATTTTAAATCCCAGCCCCAGGGTGTGATGAGGGTCGAATCTTCTCCTTGGGAGTCTCCGCGCGCATAAACTGGTCAAGTGTGTGTGAAAAAGTGGGACATCCCCCAGATAATGGAGAAAGTATATTTTTACTCACCTGTAGGGAATGTCACTCAAATTGCTCTGACTGTGCGAGTGTGGCACCTTTCCGGAAGCGTCTACAAATAAAATAAGAAAAAGAGAAAGAAAAAATAACGCCAGTGTTGAATGGCCCACAAACTCTCATTCATTTTGTGAAATTAACCTTTCACTCCGGACACGGCTAATTCGTGAGCCGATCCCGATAGACTCCTATCGCTGCCACGTCGACGACCTAGGCTGCTCTGTGGATTCGTCATGCCCGACCCAGAACCCTGCAACACAATCTCACTCTCAAGATCTCGCTATACAATTTTTAAAGGCCACCCATAAACTATATATACCTGAGTGAGGAGGCCAACATTGGGGGTCGTGGCCGTGGAGGCTTTCTTCTTGCCGGCGCCACCAAAGCCAAAGAAGCGCTTCTTGTGCGAGGGCTGTATTCCGCTGGCCAGGAGGGACTTGTAGTGTTCAGATCGTATAAAGCGCGGATAGCAGTCTTTCTTCAGCAGCAGAGCATAAATGTGCTCAGCGGCAGCATCGAAGGTGAATCTCGAGGGATTCTTCAAGCCCTGCTGCACCTTCTCCATCGTCTTGCAGTCCACATTAATCTCACACGGTGCACCAGCCTCCAGGAATTCTCTGAATGAAATGGAATCATCACAATTCCATATGGGTGATTTTGGAATTTTCATCCTAACACATGCCTTTATCGGACTTGCTGCCCGATACACACCTTATGAATTATTTCAACATCAACAACAAGAGAGCTCAAAAGCATACATAAATGCCACATAAATATGCATGTTGGGTGGTGTTTTGCAAAGGGGATTTGGCAATGATAATGCTATACCCCAAAAGCAAATGTATTATATTTGAAATAGAATGAGCCAAAACACCCCCATAAAACATCTAAATGGCTCTTTCAGACTCTATATCGTGATATCGCACTGGTCTATTCGGATATAGAAGGCAAAAGGCTCTTAAGCGATTCCTCTTTCTGATATACAGCATATAAAAAAGTATCTCAGCTATTGATTTCTTTCAGGGAAATTTTAGAAGGGGAATTCAAGCATTTTTTAAAGTATTTTATTTGAATAAAAATTTAATTTTTCTTTTAAAAAACAAATAATCAAATATTAAAACAAAGAAAGACCAAATACCTCAGTAAACATTTCACGAGAAAGAAAAGAGCTTTCGGGCAAGTGTTTGTATGTTTCAAAGCTTTAGTTTAGTCAGAGCAAATAATTTGAACTCGAAAACCTTTAAGAAAGGTTGGTTGAATTTTTGACAAAAAATGCATTTTCAGTATTGTTAAATACTAGTACAATTTATTGAGCTTTACTAAACTGAGAACAACTTTTGGAAGAGCTTTGCAAAAATTCATGAACTTTCCCAAAAAAAAATACCAAAAACTTTAAGCACCTAATTCTTAGACAAAACTTTAAAAGATTAAGAGAAACCACATCTGTGCTTCCGAGACGATTTTACAGCTTTCGTAAACCTTCAGGAGAGCTTTGAATATTTAATTTTAAGCTCATTATTTCAAATTTTTTGAGTTTGTATGAAATCTTTGCTTAAAGCCTTTAAGTCCAATTTTCAGATAATTTCCTCCCAATTATTTTAATATAATAAAAAATCTCAAAATTTTCCAATAAAAAGACTGAAAAATAGCAATTGAATTACTCACTCGTAGATTTCCTTGACTTTCCGGGCAATCTGGGAATGTGCTGATCGTCGAAGATCATTGACGGCCAGCCAGAAGCGGATGTTCTCATGCGAATACTCCTTCTTGAGGTACGCCGTGAACTCAATCAGACCCGTGGCATCCGACACGAGCTCCTCAATGGAGATGCTCCAGCGCTTCACGCGCTTCTCCGTGGGAACATCCACGAGGGAGTGATTGAGTTGCCAGAAGGTGGTGTCCTCCGACACCCAGGGATTCGACGGCAGTGCCGGCTGCATGAGTGGATCATACTCGGCGAAGATCTCATGGTACTGTACAAGGCTCTCGCATGCCTGCGACATCTTCATGCGGGTGCGTCCGAGGGAGGCCGCCAGGAAGTCAACTTCGCGTTGCCAGTCATCGGCGCTGCGACGCCTCGGGCGTCCCTGGCGATCACGCGACGGCACCGGACACGGCTCCAGCGGAGTGAATTGGCCAGGTGGGGGACGATGGACGCGCCAGTAGGCGCGCTCCTGCGAATCTCCCACAATCTTGTCACCCTTCTTGCGCTCCTTGGCCAACTTCACCTGCTCCTCCGCCTGCATCTTGATGATGTCCCACTTACCCTTGAGATTCTTATGCAGACTAGTCAACGCCTCACTCTCGTAGTCCTCCAGGCCGTGCCTCTGCTTGTTGCGCATGGATCTCTTCTCCAGGTATATGGCGTACTCCACATTGTCCGGTGCCTTGTGCTGCCATGGCCAGTAGTAGGGTGTCTGGAAGCGATAGAGCGACGAGTCATCCTTCACCACCAGCGTCTTGCCGTCGTTCACGGGGAAGAAGTAGCCGTGGAGGCACAACTGGTTGGCGATATTCAGTGCCTCGGACTCCTCAATGCCCAAGCGCTCCATCAGCCACTCCACCAGATCGTATCCCATGAAGGCGGATGGAATGGATGTTAGGAAGAGCTTCTGACTGCGCACCGGCACACCATTTTCGGCATCCTGCATCTCCCGGACGAGAACTTCCATCTGAGGAAAAAAAATCATTGAGAATTTGAATTGGAATTCCTCGCAAGCAAAATTTTTTAAGGAATTTGAAATGAATTCTTTGTAATTTAGAATGAAAATTCATTAGAATTTTAAATAATTATTGAGCAGATAAAATTACCAATTCATCTGAATTCAATATTACTTCATCGATATTTGGGAACAATTCAATAATGAAAACCCTGGAAAATGATTACCAAGAATTTAAAAAAAAATCCATGAAAATCTCATAAAAAATTCAGACAATTTCTCAGATATTTGACAAAAATTTTAATAATGCAGTAGAATCTCGGATGAATCACCCCCTCAAATAAAGCTCCTGTCTGGCTTTTCACCCTTTGAGAGATAAGGCAGAGAGTATTTGTGAATATATTTTTCACCTCAAATAATGCCAGTTTCCACTCTTTTTTTCTCTCGTAACATTAATCCACCTGAGAGAAACCCTTTTTAGCTTCATCTTTTTTTTACAATCCACCAACAAATTACGTCGAAATCTCTTGTCGAGAGACAGGAAAATGTGATAAAATGCTTCTGAAATCCCTTTTATTTCTTCATGTCATGTGCTTTCTTTTTCTCCTCCGACCATTTTTATGACTTTTCATTTATTGTCACGGTTGTTTTATTGTCTTCCCTATTATTGTCTCTCATGTGCTCATTCTGTCCGCCTTCCGGGAGTCGCCTTCCGGAAAGGGAAATTTGTGGTGAGGCTCAGTTGTTGAAGAGAGTCTGTCATCAAATTTACTTCCACGTGTTTCTCATGTCGTAACACCTTTTCATAATATATATTGGAATGGGAAATTTACTATCGAAGTCCTCCTTTTTCCAACCTATTGATTTTCACAGCAGACACTCTGTCATCAACCCCTAAATATTCCATCACTCATACTCAAATAATATAATTCTAAGGCACATCCTTTATTGATTGCCTTAGCGACTTTCTTGCAATAAATAATTGTGTTTACCATATTACATATCTACATAATACTCGTCGAAGCTTATTGATGCATTGACTTGAAAGCTTGGAAGTTAACGAAAGGCGAAAGAAACACCTTTAATGCAACAGAGCGCTCCATAAATGTGTTTAAATTTATACCGGAGATCAAATTTGTTATTCTCTTTCACGAGATGCATTTTGGTAAGACTTATTAAATTTTCTCAGAAAAGCGCACAGAGAGAAATTTATAGCGTAAAATATCTCCCACAGAAGCTCATTTTATTGAATGTTTTATTGCACAAACAAGCATAATAATTCCATCAACTGCATCCATATTGTAGAGTTTATTTTTATATCTCCATTTATTAACAAATAAAGTGCATGCGAGAGAAATTTTCCACAAAACACAAAAGGATATACCTAGTAAAAGTGTCTTATTGATTTGAAGGAAAAATATTCTTGGTAAATATGTGACACCCAGAAATAGAAAAGGAAAACATGAAAAACTATTGATAAAATATCACGCAGATAGGCGAAACATCTTCGGAAGGTGGGGGTGGAAAATTTTCCGCATTGAGAATTTTTCTAATCTTTTAATAACATCGCGTAAATTTTCTCAAGTTTTTCAATATCACTTTTGCCATTTTGTGCGGAAAATAATTATAACTTTTTGAGAAGCAGGAAGTATAATGTATAAAAATGTGTTATATACATTTTATTATATTTCGTGGGATTTTTTTCACACTCTTTCAAGAAAAAAAGTAAATTAAAGCTTCCGAATTAAAGATTGAAAATTCTCGGAAGAACAGAGAAATATCCTTCATTTTGACAATTTTAAGAAGCAGAAATTCCTATATTTCTGAAAAAAAGCCTGCAAATCTACTAAAATCTAAAACAAAGGAAAATTTATGCTTTAATTTATTTTTTAAGTTCTGGAAAAATTTGTGAACATTTTTCATTTGTGTTCAGGAAAGTTCAATAAGAAAAATCGAAACTTCAATAAAAGATTTATGATAAAACCTCGACAAAAATTTCCTCAACCAGCAACTTTCTCCACAATTTCTCTCACATTTTCCCCTCAATGTTCATTTTCTTATCACTTTGCAATTTATCTTTGAAAATGTCTTCAATTGTATAAAACTTCCCCAGAATCTCCTCGAAAAAGCGATGCGTGTGAGTGAAAGTTTGATTTTGATCAACATTTTTGAGGTTTTCAAAACTGATAAATATATATGCAAAGTAAGGATATTGACAAGAATATATAGTGAAAAGTTGCTCCAGCCATAATTTGTCCAAAGAAATGAAAGTTCTCTTGGGGAAAGTTTCTTCCTTTTTTACGACTATTGCTCCCTTTTCTGCTGACGACTCCGTCTGAGTCTGAGTGGGGGTCGAAAGTGCGTCGAGGGAGGATATTTTTGCAAGAAACGGATGTGACTGTGGAAACTTTTATTGCCAATATATAATGGTGTGGCTCGGCTGGTCATGCGAGGAGGGTGATTTTTTAAGGGTGTGTATGTGTGTGGGTGGAAAAAGTAAGTGTTGGATGGCTTTGAATATTAAGAGTTGGGTGTGAGATTTTTTTTCGATGGGTGAATTCCTCCCCAGAATTTGTGCTAAATAGATGGGAATGGGTTATAATGAGTGGGGGGAGAATTTTTCCCTCCATCCTGCTCAATTGCCGAGGCATAACTTCTCTTCTTGGGGGGAGCTTGGGGGTGTGGGAAAATATTTTTGCTATGGCCAGCACGAAGGGTAAATCAATGATTTCGGCGTGAATTGAGTGGAATTTATGTCACTTGCAATTTACATTGATTTTCGTTGATTTCTCTTCCCCTCACGCCTCAAGGGTCTCGGTATTTCGGTTATTTATGTAGATATTTGTCACTTTGTGGCAAATTGCCACTCCCCAGGACGGAAAATTTTCCACATGAAACATAAGCAATTTTTATCTATTTTTTTTTCACTTGCACCATTTCGCCACATCAACATCACTCTCTTCTTCATGCTCCCCTCTTTCTTTTATTGCTTCTCGGCTTCTGCCTTTTTTTCTGCTGATCGGCAGAGGAAGAGTGAAAGTTCCTCTGCCATTGAAACTGTCGTCGCCCATATAAATGAGCTTTCTCCTCGGTTTTGGGGAGATGGAAAAATTATTTTTCCCCACTCACACCATTAACCTTGTATTCTGGAGGATTCCGAGAGGAAAAAGAGTGTAAGATTGTTGAAATAGGGTTTGTTGTTCGATTATTAGCCTCACCCAGAGAGAAAGATGATAATTTTCAGAGAGAGACATATAGACATTTTGTGATTTTCAGCCTCCCATGAATATTCAATGAGAGAAATCACAAATGCATAAAGTCTTAAAGTCCACCTTAACACAACAACTAAACATATTGGGATTTAACTTAACCAATGCTAAAGTCTCTTGAAACCTGAATAAACAGGAGCAATTTAATTAAAATTGTAACTCAGCGACCGAAAGTCAACAAGCTTATTATTCTTAGTTCCGACCATATGATTGGTGTGTTGGGTGAATAGATGAAAATCCAAAGAGTTGAAAGGCTTTTCCCTCTAAGCTCACATGCTCCTCATTGTTTTCCTTCCTTTTTACAACTACTTCCTCTCCCTCAGCCCACACTTTTCCCCACCAAGCAACACAAATCAATGATGCCACTCACTCATTTATTGATGCGTGATTAAAGCGGAGGGTGGGAGGGAAACTGTATAAGCAAGAGGGAAATTTCCTGCCCTTCTTTTTCTCCATACAACTCCGATAAAACATTTTAATTAATATTTGATTGAATACCTTGTTGCCACGAGAAAGACATAAAGGACTTTTTCTATAGCCAACTTTCAGGAGCAAAAATTTTAATTCATCCTCACATTTTAACCCATCGATCTTTCTGGTGCTAACATTCTGCCAGTTCTCTCTCTCGCGAACTAATGGAAAATGCAAATTCTGTGCTACAAACAAAATTATTAATTGAATACAACTGTGAAAAATAAATAGAGTAAAGGACGAAAAAACAATTTTCCACCCCCATCTTCGGTGACACAGAACTAATTTTGCGCTCAATACCCTATACTGTACAATTTCAATATATGGGTTTGATGAATTGAGTGCAGAAATTATAGGGGCACATATACAGGGACGGTCAATTAAATTGATCCCCAGGTGCAGCATCAGTGTTGGAGAGTGATTTTCTACTCATGCGGTGAAATTGTATTTTCACTAACAAGCAACCTGTACAAGATAATGGAGGAAATTGATGAGGTTTTGCGGTTGAATCTTCATATATAACCCAATATTTGTTTCAAGTTCACATTCACTATTTCGCCCGAAATTTATGCTGATTGTTACCCCTTTTACCCACTCAACACATGCATTCGAAATGCACATATTGATGGCCTTACAAAATTTTAGGTGAAACTTTCAAGGATTCTCTCTTACAGGCAATGAAATTTGAGATATATGACACTGTATATAGAAAATTTCAATTCAAACAATGACGTCTGGAGAAAAACCCAAAATAATATTTACGTAATATCATGCAATGTATTTTCACATGAAATAAATTCCACATTCTAAGGCCAGATGCAGAGGGAGAAAAGGTCAGAGAGAGAAAGAGAAAATTTCAAGATTTATGAGAAAACTCTTACTGCAAAGGACACTCCATGCTTGCCAATAAAGTGAATTGAGAACTTGTTGACTATCTTCAACCCTCTTCCCCAGATGGTGATGGAAAAATCTCTTAACAGGCGTTCGTAAGATATGTGAACATACAAGGGTGAAATTTCTGGGCAAAGTTCAAACTTTGAGCCAAAGTGTGATTTTATGGTCTTTAATAATGATCTTCTGGAAGAATCTTGCAAAGTTCTAGACTAGGAAAATTAAATTATACGCATCATTATAGATTAACAAGAGTTGTGTTTAACTTGATAATTTCGATCAATGCGTTTCTGAGCAAGAAACTATGAGTTTTCAGGCGTAAATTATTCCACATTTGATTTTTTTCCAAAAATAAAGAAATTTTGAACTAAAAAATATATTCTTGTTTTAATGATAATAAGTTTAAGACTCACCTTGTCGAATGCCATGGGACGGGAGAGTCTCTCGAGTGTCTGGGACTGCTGAGTGGCCGCCATTGAGGCCGCCGTTCCGCCGCCACTGGCTGCCAGTCCGGAAGAGGAGGCGGCAGAGCAGGTGGTGGCGGCCGAAGATACCACTGATGATCCACCGCCGACAGATGTTATCTGGATGGTGGGAAAACTGAGGGCGGTCGGCTGTGGTGACTGCGGATTCTGCTTCTCCTTGTCTTTGTCTGGCGGTATAACGCCAGAACTAGGCGGCTCCATTGCCACCAGATTGGGAGATGGACAACTACTCTAGCCAAACTCCATTATTTTGGTGTGTTTGCAAGAAAATCTCACTGAAAGCGCACAAAATAACATTCAATGTTATTTTCCTGCGGGGTGAAGGGTTAATGGGAGGAAAAAAAAGTTTTTGTTGGTGTATAAGAGATGGATATAAACTCACATAACTCCATTTATTAGTTTCCTCTGTTTCTCTTGGGCACTGTGTCTCCTCACGCCACAGTGATTTATTAGATGAATCGTCTACAGTCTTCGATTGCTCGAAGAGATTTCCACGAGACGGAATCTGGGGCTGCGACCAGAACAGACAATAGGTATCTGTATGCAGCGGTTCGAGCCCCTCACCCATCTCGGCGTCACCCCCACATGCGATCTGTAATGAGACAAGAAGGGACACAATTCCCCAGACTTAATGCACAATTTACCATCAAGTTAAAAGTTACTAATTTCGTGATAAAGTGACGGAGAGGCAGAAACTTTGGGTGTTTTGGCCGAAAACTCCTTCTCTTGCTACCCATTATTAGCAATTCACTAAAGAGTCATTATCCTGTTTAGGGGATCCCACTCGCAACAGAGTGGTGGCCCCACCCATCGCCTTAACTACCCAATCTCTGTCTGGTGGCTTTTTATACCCTCCACGTGGCCTAATGTCCCCAATTTGCTAAACTTTCCATAGATTTTTCATCATCATGGGACTGGCATGATTTTTGCGGGGGCGAAATCACAAATTGCCGGTTCGTTGGCATCCTCCTCAACCCTCTCGCTGGTCGCTCATTGTCATCATCATCATTACCATCAACTGTCGAGGGGTGATTTCTGTGGGTGGCTGAGGCAAAAAAAGCCCAAGTCAAGAGCGATATATATCCTTCATCTTTCAGCCCAGAATAACATGAAATGTTGGGATTCGGGAAAGGAGAGAGTATCTCGTAGGATTTATAGGACATTAAACAGTATAGAAGCAAATTCAAGAATCAAATTAAATATCATAAAGAAATTGCGAAACAATTTTTCAGGTCATAAAAAATGTTTAATGTAATAAAAGTTGTTTTGAATGTTTCTGGAAGAATTTGCAAACAAGTTTGATGCAAAGTTTCCAGAACTTTTCAAATAAAAAATCTTGAGGAAATACTCACAGATAATTTAAGTGTATCTGTTCAAACAGAATATATTTTGAAACCTAATTTATTGAATTGTTCGACATGAAAAATTTTGAGATATTTTCCCCTTCAAACATCCATTGCTTCACTTTCAGACTCATGCATCCTACTTCTTTCTGCCTATCTGCCCTTTCATCT
Organism: Phlebotomus perniciosus; assembly: GCA_918844115.2. Classification (NCBI taxonomy): domain Eukaryota; kingdom Metazoa; phylum Arthropoda; class Insecta; order Diptera; family Psychodidae; genus Phlebotomus; species Phlebotomus perniciosus. The sequence continues at coordinate 20,090 of CAKKOB020000636.1, read as the reverse complement.
CCCTTGCTATATAGGGAGATTA
>CAKKOB020000636.1:0-19968 GCA_918844115.2 Phlebotomus perniciosus | reverse complement strand
TGCGTCATGAGACACCGCGAGAGATCTCCCACAGAGTCTGTTTGATAATTTCTGCATCATACATTGATACATTATTGTACATAGAATGTCATGTCACGCAAGTAAAGCTCCATAAGCTTCACACATGAAAGGATTACTGAGTAGTGCTTCATGTAAACTATGCGGAATTATTGCGCAAATATCTCGAATTTACTCTGGAAACCATCGCATTGAGGAGTAAAAAAAAAGTGAGCACAAGAAATAAACGTCATAGAAGATTGATGATGAATTTTCATCCAGAAACTGTGTTAGAGATTTCTTTCGGTTTCACACCATGAGGCCCAACTTATTATCCTCGCCTCCGATATTAATGCCCATTGGGTGGACAATGGCAGCAAAACATGACAAATGACCATCTCTGTGTCAAATTGAATTTATTCCCCTGAAATATATAGCAATGGCATTTCACCCACCCACCCCCTTCATGGCTTGATGGCTTCTCCTCATCCGCTGAAATTTCTGAGAAAATGAGTCGACCCCACCATCTAAATTATGATATTTCTTCCGTACCAAGTCGTTTCCTCACGTTCACTGCCAATGTGAAATGGTATTTTTGGGTTGAAGGAGTCAATTTTCTGTGAAGGGCTCATTTGCCATATTAATTTGATTAACGTGGAGCAGTGGGAGAGACAACAATTGAGATTCAACGAAGCACGAAGATACTCAAGCCAATAGGGCAATAGAGTTGATATTGCGATGGGATGAACACCGGGAATGAATGAGAATCTCTCCATCCTCCCAATTTTCCGGGAATACTCTATGCAGGATGAAATTGGGGATTAAAAAGACTTCGATATGGAGGTGGAAAAGTCTCATAGAATACTGGAATGCGATGCTAAAGGATTGCTCATTTTCCCCCAAAAACATATAAAGCCAAGAATCATGCCACTCAATTTTAAGAGGCACCATCGTATTAATGGGTGCGAAATTGAGAAGTTGGTATGTATTATATACAACACATCTGTTTAGTTGCGGAGGTGAATGAGCAATTTTTCGTCACTCAGAGTGATTTTAAGTGTTTATGTGGTGTGAATGGGAGAGAAAATGGGAGAATTTTCGCCTATAGAGAAAAAAAGAATCATTTATGAAGTAAATAGACTCTTCCTCAACAGAAGGCTAAATTATCTCTCAGCTCAGCTCAATAAATACATTTCTGCCTTTCCATTCAATATTAAGTTTACACGGAATGTTGGAGAGGATTTTCCCCCCATTTTCACTCTCTCCATCATAACATGTGAATGGCTAGAGTGCCAGAAACACGTAGCTCGAGTGAGTATTGTGAGGGATTTTTTGGGGATATACAATATACATGTGGAAAGATATTGTTATGATTCATGGGTGAAGTAATGTCGTCACTGCCATTGGATTAAATTTCTATCTCTGGGTCGTATCATCAAAAGTACTCCTTGGGCTTTGCGCCCTCACATAGATTTCCCATTTAGTCTCCTCTGCTCGCTTTCCGCACATGCGACGAATGAATGCTGATAGAGGAATTATCCCCTCAGTCTTGTGAGATAAAAAGGTGGCAATAATACCTGAGGCCAGAGGAATAATAAAGCTGTTAAATCACATTTTATGATTGATACGCCACACACTTTTGCGTATTATCCCACGTGTTCATTTGGACACGGGCAAACATCGTTAATATCGATAAGATTGACGATTGGATATTGAATAATAGATAGCAAAATGTCACACATCAAATACAAAATTTTCTATCTGATTCGAATGAAATATTTTATAGGTAATTATCACACAAAAGATCTATTCAAATTTTCTATCAATTCATATCGAATTCTCACGAAATCGCCTATTTTTTACGAATATCTAAAGAACTTAGAAAAAATTTAAGTCCACAAGTAAAAAACGGTTTTTTTTAAATAGTAATAAAATAAAAAGACTTGATTATATCGCCAACACTTCTCACGATGACCCTCTGTCTGAGTCCTCAAGCGAATGGCCCCCAACATTAGTCATTGGAGGACAATAGCCTCATAATATGTGACGAAAAAATATGTTTGTGCCACTATTTTTTTCTTCTTTATCGCCACCCTCGCCACCCCAAAAGGCGTATGCGTGAGCGTCAAATGAATTTTCCCAATATTTACTGTGGCGACATTAAATGCCCTTTTCGGTGGGGCCAGTGGGGCTAATTTAATGAAATAATTATTGATGGGCAGCAAGATTGAGCGATAAGCGGCGAAAGACATTGCAATAAACTTTATACGCAATTTTACTTAATATTTGTCAATGGCGCGACTTACTATTATAACTAACTCTAACTAATCTTTAGATTTATTTATCTCAAATACTAATGTGTGTAACATATTCTCTGACGAGTGAATTTCGGAATTAGTCGCTTTAATTTATTTGCTTAAAAAATATTTGTATTTGTAATTAAAACTAACTTGTAGAGAAAATAAATATAAATGAAAGTCACATCAAAGGAAATTTAATAAACTCGTAAATATGCATCTGCGTTTGTTTATTTACAGTCTACAAAATTAGCTTGGAACTTTTTCGAAATTTGCAAAAGCTTCCAAAATTAGATAAACCTACAAAGTTTCTATAATTTAATTAAATCATTTGAGGAAAAGTGCAATTTTCTATCATAGTGTCACAATAAAGATTTTTAAGCTGTTCATGTGAAAATGTGTGTCACTTTTATGATGAAAATATCCTGTAAAATAGTTCATAAAGTTTATGAAAAAGTCATTCTGTTGATTTTATGGGAGGTTGATATGCTGTAAAAATTGTAAATTTCCGTCATAAGGATGACTTTGTCGAGATTCTTTCCCGTGGAAACCCTAAGTATCGTGGCAAAGGAAATAAATTAGTCCCCTTAACCTCAGAGAAATTGCCGTAATATGACCAGAAGAGAGAAAAATTAATTGCCAATCTTGATTTAATTGAAAGCGCAATAATCCTATTTATTCTCAGGTTTTGCGAGAGGCCACAAAAGATGAAAAAAAACCTCTGGTCCATTGAGGCTGAAGAAAAGCCACAGCTTCAAAGTCCACTTCCTCAACTGCCAATGATGCTCTAACGGTTTTTTGATTGAGCTGCATAAGCTCTTTTCCCCGCCCATCGACGCCATCATATAACAATTAAAAGTGCTGACTATAGAGGAAGAATGTGCGCCTTGAAAATCCACTCTGGGTGGGAAATTGATAAGGGTGTGGGTGAATGGAAAATCAAAGGGTGGGCGAACGCAAGAACAAAAGCGATGAATGAGAATTTTTCCCCTTCACAGGTATTTGAGTGCTTTCTTTCCGCACCCAGAGCTCAAGTTTTCAAACTCGGCCTCACACCTCAGGTATTCCACCCTATTTAATATTGCCACCCCCACGCCGAGTCCCGGATAAGATTGAGGATGCAAAGGTGTGTCTCTCAGGACGAATGCAAAATCAGCCCGAATGCAATTTGAATGGGAAATTTTATTACTCCCAGAAAGTAATATTCTTTATCGAATGAAGCGAGAATGTCTGGGATATATCTAAATTTTCAATTTTCAGATACAAATTAATTGCAATTGAAATTTCCTCATGTGAAATTACTAAATTGCATGTATGTTCAGTGGGTGGGTGGGCGAAATTATCCAATTTCTAGAGTTTATCAAAATGTTGTGAATCTTCAAGGAGACTATAAAGTTTCTGAATATTATGCTTTAGAATCTGGATCTTTTATAAGTGAGATAAAGTGAGTTATTAGTTATTAAATATTATAATTGGAAATTAGAATGGATTTAAACTAGAAATTAGATCAAATTGCTATTCAAAATTATGACAAATTTTTCCAAGAAGTAACAACTTGTTCTGACGTCATAAATTAGTTCATTTGTCACAAAAATTTATCTCAATTTCTAATGAAATATGATACGACTTCTTCACGCAGGGTTTAAGACAATATTCTTCGAATAATATAAGAAGATATTTCTCATTTCCGCGTTTTATTTTTTCGCAATATTCAATTTATCGAGAGTGTATATTTTTGTAAAATACGCTCCCTAGTGAAATCATGTCTTGTAATATGATTGGATCAAGTCCTAATTCTAAGCGGAATAGCTTTCCTTCTCATCCGCCAAAAATGAATAAGTTATTAAATTTGACAATGAAAAGATCGATTTTTTTCTCTTTTCCATCAGATCTACCAATATAGACCCTTCTATACATTTTGGCACAAACTGAAAGTGTCCAAAATGGAATTACATTTCCTGCTGTCGAGATGGTTGTTAAAGTGAATTTCTCGATCTTGAGCGTCTCGAGTGTGAAAGGGGGTAGAGAAAGTTTTGCAGTTATAACCCAGGAGAAAATTTGTATATGGTGCAAATTTCCCATCGGATGACGTTGAAAGTGTGAGATGGGTGACCCACGATTGGAAAAGTTGAACATGTTGACGAAGGAGAGAGAAATTTTTTTCTTATACACCCAACCACTTTTCCGGAAAATGGTTTGGGCAAAGTGTGAAAAATACAAATGACTTGCTCATAAATAAGAGTGGGAGGAATTGTCAGCGAGGAGGCGGAAGAAAAAGGAGGTGCCATAAAAATAGCAATGTAAAATCTCTATATTTATTTTTCAAGGGAACAATTTCATGAATGTCCCATCAATATAGAAATATATATGAATACTTCAGGGAGCTTTTAGGGTGTCCCAAGAGACGGGGAATTTCAATGCAATTTTTCGAAAAGTCTTCTGGGTGTTTGGAGACGAGCAAAATTATATATTGAGCACAGCCAATGTATCTCTATCGCGAATTACTTGCCAAGGAAAATATTTACACATCTTCGTTGTCTGGCTCTTCTTGCCCAGAGAGAGTGTGGCCACTGCCACGTGGAAAAGATAATAGCAGTGTTCACTGGCATTGGAGTGTGAAATTTGTCAGGATTTATTAATATTACTTGAAAATTGGGGAACGTCAATAAACTATCAAAGAGATCTATCAATCACCCACTTTTGGGGACCTTCTAAAATAACTTTGCCATGCTAACCCATTAATCTTTTCCATAACATGGGTATTTACAGAGAATATTTTCCTGCCTATCACATATCTATATGTCCGTATAGAAGTCAATGGTTTGCGGTTCATGAGAATTTGTCCCGGAATTATTTTATGTCAGAGATTTTTTTGTATAGAGGGAAACAAGGACTTTTTTTTCATAATAAAGCTCCCCCTCAAGTCCTTTTTGTGCCTAAATATGTAGTTCATGTGGGTGTTTGCAAGCTTACACACATGTTTTACGACTCCCCTCATATGATGCTTCCCCCCATTTATTTCCCAGCCAAAAAGGGAGGGATTATTGACAATATGCAAGGATGAATATTGCACTGAGGAAGGCGTAGAAGGTGTAGTAAATTCTCAGGCAGAATCATAAATCTTAAAATCTATTCAGTCGAAGAAACCTCGCTAGAAAAAGGTCAAAAGTTTAACAGTCATTTTTCTCGGTCGTTCTTTTTCCTTCACTTTTTTGCAAATATATTTTCATGAACATCCCCCACTTGGAATTTTGTGCTGTGGCCTAGAAAGCACACGATAAATTGCTCTTAAAAGGTTAAATGAGAATTTGTTGAGGGATGTTTTATCAAATTTGCTGTGGTTAACCATATATGTAGGCATTTACAAATAGATGTGTTTCACCATTAAATAAGACAAACTTTGTAATGATTTTCATGTGGAAACAATAAATTAAATTTACAGAAAAGTAAGTAAAAAGCATAAATAGAGTATTGGACCTTATTTAAATTTTATTGAAATACAATTATCACTGAAAAAATCAAATTAAAAGATATTTACATTGAACTGAAATATATTAAAATTTCAGCATTCGATTTTTATTCAAAGGAATTTTCCGCTATTTTGAAAATAAAATTGTGCATAAATTAAATTATTATATTGAAATATTAAATTTCAAACTTATTATTTTTTTCCTAGAAAAACGAGAGAATTTCACCGCTTGCGGGACTACATGAAAACCCGTGCATGAATTAAATACCTAAAGATAATAAAGTTTAATAGGTAGGTATTCTCTTCCACAGAGATATTCAAAACCATCTACTAATGAGTCCAGTGAATGCAATATTTCTCAATTATTCTCTAATACACCCTACTTGACCTAATTTCAGTATAATGTTCACATCTTATTCGTACAGCGTTCCACGCATTTTCCTCAAGCTTGCTCACAAAATATCATGAGAAGGTCTCACCTCACATTCAAGCCCATAGAGTTTCCTCTGAATTGCAAGACACTCAGGAAAGAGGAGAAGATTTAAAATTTTCCCAAGGGAATTATCATTGAAGGGGATTTTATGACTGAGGATAAACTATTCTCTCTTACTCCTCTATATCCTCCTTTTCTCCCAGGATGTCCTCAATAAAGCCTTCGCGATTATGTAACATGAAGAAAATCATGCTGGATATTGGTATGGAAAATTGTGTGAAAACATTCAAAAGGGCGAAAGAGAGGAAAGACGAAGGTCTGAAGCGCGTCTCATGGGCTCTTTGAGTAATATTTAGGGATATGTTTTATGCATGCATTGAAAGGAATCTCACCCATAAAACTGATGGAAAAAGAAATGAGTGAAATTCAACAACAAAGAGTGGAGCTTTTTCGCTTCCCTGACTATATAGAGAAATTCGAGAAATTCTTTTTAGAGGAGGTTTGTAGAAAAACTCATTTATTCTTGGATATTCAGAACATTCTTAATGATGGCCTTAGATTTAGATTATTCTTGTCAGTTAAATTTGAAATATTCTGTATAGAGAATTACATGAAAATTTGATTATTTACCCAAATCTTCAGAGTGTCTTCCTAACCAAGATATGAGAACAAGGGGAAAATATATAGGCCATTAATTTCAATGAGTAAAAAGAACATTGCAATATATCGCGATTACTTTGAACTTTTACGCTGGAAGTCATAAATAAATTAGAAAGTGAGGCTTTCGTCTTTTTATATTAGGTCACGATATTTGTATTAAAGTTTAAAATAGGTCAGACTAAAACAACTTTTTTCTGAGAAATGAAAAATCACCAAAGATTAATAATAAAACTGTTATACAAATTTTCTCAAAGGTTAAAGTAGTTTTTCACATTGTTTGAAAATATCAATCGGAGATTGAAAACTCGTTGAGCATTCTTTCACATTGTGAAAAAGAATTACACTGCAAAGTATCCTATTATACAAAATCGCTTCCGTGAAAAAATAACAACAAATAAAGCTATTTTAATAACTTTTCTTGTAAACTCCTGCCATTTTAATCAAATAAACTAGACAAATGCTCTAAAGATGTAAATTTCCGTAAATTACAACCACTTTTTGAAACCCACAGTACTTGTATATATTATAGTCTCCCTCTGGCTTCAAAGCGCTATGGGCTGAGGTTTTCTCAGTGCTGAGGCAAAAAATAAGAAAAAAAAGACAGGAGGAGACAAGGGAGGGGCTGGAATCTTATTCTGCTTGTTGGGTGCGGAAAAGGCAGCACAATTACATCCGAAATATATTGTAAACCGCTCTGTATTTTCCCCACAACACCGTATATATACATATGAATAAATATTTGTACGGCAGAGTAACACATTTTATTTATTATTCGACGCGTTTCTCACACTCAGTGGGTGGATGAGTGGCTGAGAGACTACAAAGGGACCGAATGTGTGGTGGCTTCTTCAGTTTCTTTATTCTCGCCAAGTCTCTTCCACAGAGTATCATCCTATCATTCCCGCACAATTTAAATTTGCCTCCAATAAATTTTCCCTCGAATACTCCTCATTCATCCTTATTTTCTCATATCATATACCTCTCTTATATACTTCATGCATTTCCAGCCCAGAGAGTTTATTTTGTCGAAAAGGGAGCAAGAATTTCACGCAAAAGATAAATAATTTAATAGAATGGTGCCATTTGGAGTGCTGAATAAACGAGCGTGAAAGTTTAATTGATTCAACCCACACACTGATCTCTGGTTCATGATCGACGGAAAAAGAAGGTCCATTCAATAAAAAAATCATCCCATTTATCCTATTTCGTGGGCATTATAGTCATTCAAAAGGGAGAAAATTGTAACAATTTTCACGCCTACGACTTTTCTTTTCACAGATGAAAAATAATAAAATCTCCTAGTGCTCTTCCTCGTCACTCTTCTCAATGATTATACCATCCCCCTATTGGCCAGTGGGAATACATCATTAAGATGCTCTCTCTCCCTCCAATTGAAGAAAAAATATCTCCTTAATTTACTTTGAAATTTAATTGGCACAGAGTTTGCTGAAGAGAAAGAACTGAAAATTTTATTTATAGAGAGAGAGAGAGAAAAGCTCCCTCCAAAGTTTCTTTTTATTCTCTTCAATAGAAATGGAAATCTCATATATACATTCCCTTAAGAGAAAGGAAACTTTTGGGAATTTATTACATTTCAGAGACATTCTCATAATCAAACAAGACGTGTCTCTCGCCATTTGCTTGAGGAAAACTTTCCATATTTCCCCAGAAGTTCCTCTATTGGCTCAATAATGACAATGGGGAGTTCTGGGTTAATAAATCAGTGCAAGGAGCTGGCAAGAGCGATCCAAGGAGACTTGTACATAGGGAAATTGTTTGCCTTCTAGAAAATCCAAAATGTTTCTCCTGAAGCGCTTTTGGGGTGTCTCTGGTGTCTCTAGATCAGCATCCCGCCTCATGGGCTCCTTCCCAAGTCAAGCAGATGCTCCAATGTCCAATGGAGTAAGCAAAGGACTTGTAGTGGGTGTTTATGAGCACCAGGAGAAGGATTACGTGCTCACGGAGTGCGCAGAGCAAGTGGATGGACAGTTGAAGGGACGCTTAAGGAGTGAGATAGAACGCTGTGGCTTAACAGGTAAATCTGGTGAGGTAAGATTGCTCAATGGTCTCCCTGGAGAGTTCTACTCAGTGGCAATTGTGGGTCTTGGAGCCAAGGAAGCTGGATTCAGCGTACCTGAATCTCTGGATATGGGACTAGAGAATGTCCGAGTGGCTGCCGCATTGGGAGCTTTAAAGCTCCGAGATGATTACATATCTGAGATCTGCCTAGATCCCATGGGACACCCTGAGGAAGTGGCCGAGGGAGCGAGTCTAGCTCTCTGGGAGTATCAGGATAACCGTCGGGTTGAGGATCGCCGCCGAGCTGTGGCTCTTGAGTGTCACAATTGTCTGGACGAGGACGCCTGGACGAGGGGATTGTTCAAGGGAGAGGCACAGAATCTGGCCAGGAAGCTCGCTGAAGCTCCTGCTAATCAATTAACACCAACCATCTTTGCCCAAGTCGCCACGGATAGTCTCTGTCCGTGTGGAGTGACTTTAGACGTGAGAGGAGCGGATTGGATTAAAGCCCAGCGCATGACGGCCTTCATGGCGGTGGCCAGGAGTTCATGTGAGCCCCCAGTCTTCCTGGAAGTCAACTACTGCGGCAGCGACTCTAGCGAACGACCCATCCTGCTCATCGGAAGCGGAGTGACATTCAACAGTGGAGGACTTTGTCTGAAACCAGCTCAAGGGATGGAACTCGAGAGAGCGACCATGAGTGGAGCCGCTGTGGTTGTGGCAGCCGTTAGGGCTGCAGCTGCCCTTTCACTTCCCATCAACATCAGAGCAGTGATTCCGCTGTGCGAAAACATGCCATCAGGGATGTCCTTCAAAGTGGGCGATGTCTTCCGGTGCTCCAACGGGAAATCCGTGGCTGTTCACGACACCGGAAACGCTGAGATTCTCATCATGGCGGATACCTTCTCCTATGCAACGCAAATCTACAAGCCCAGACTCGTGGTAGATGTGGCCACACTGACTACCAAAGGAGCCCTCCTAGGCAGTACAGCTTCCTGCGTCTTCTCCAACTCGGATATCATGTGGAAGGAGATTCAGAAGGCGGGAGCCATCACTGGAGACAGAGTCTGGAGATTCCCTCTGTGGAAGTGCTACACAAACCAGGTGACCAACTTCACCAATTTCGATCTGAGTAATCGAGGAGAAGGACAAGGATACACCTGTCGCCAGGCGGCCTTCCTCAAGGTGAGTCTAAACTTTTGCCTATCCAGAATTAACTCATAACAGGTGGGGGATTTAAAGTGTTTACTGCCTTTATTTTAATCGACTCAATCACGAAAATTATTCTCAATCTGTTTTCGATATGTTAAGTCTTCTATAGGTCAAGGTTTTAGGAGCAGCTCGTTGCGTGATAAACTAAATTGGTGCGGTGTTTTTGACTTCCAAACTAGTGTTTGTTTGATTTCGTCAAATTTATCAACTTTGACTTCAGCCTTTGCATTTTCAGTGTCGTGACCGAATTTTGGGGAAGGTTTTGTTATTTAGAGAGAAAATAAATTTAAATAATTCAACAGGGGAATTACGAAGAGCTTAAATCAATGGTTATTTTTCAAACACTTATCTTTTGATTTTTCTCTAATTGTAAAAAAGGTTTCTCTCACTTTTTTCTCAAAAAACCTGCCACGAAAACAACGGAAAACATTTTTTTCAAAATATTTCTCATTAAAATCATTACTTTTTAACAAGTAATAAAAAGTTATGCCAAATTGATTTTTCAGTTATTAATTTTGAACCAATGAAAACAATAATTTTATTTGAAAATGGTTTATCCATTTTGTGCTGAGAAGTGAAACTTAATTAAATAAAGCTTAATATCCCTTCTAGCGAAAGTTTATATTATCCAAAAATAATGACCTCGATAAATTATATTTCCAATTAAGAAAATCTCAGAGAAAAAGCATAAATTTTATGAACTGAATCAACAAGTTGAAGCAATCTTGTAATGATTAAATTGAACTTTATTTCGATATTTTAAGACTTGAAATGAAAATTTACTTTGCAAGATAAACTTTGCAAAAGCTCTCATGTAGTTGTCTGAGCTTTCAGAAGAAGCACTTGTTGAACTGAATCATATTTCAAATACAATTTGATATCCAAAAATAAATTATCGATAAAGTGAAATATAAAGTTGAGAAAGATTGAAAGGGGAGAAAAAGAGTTTAACTTTTTACATCTTTTTGTTCTTGAATAGAAAATCAAAAGGGTATATTGTATTTTCTGCTTTTCCCAGGAATTCGTTGGTGACACCGAGTGGATTCACATGGATATTGGGGAGGCCGGTCTGGTGGCTCAACACGACTTTGTCCCCTACTATCGTCAAGGTAAGATGACTGGGCGTCCAACACGTGCCCTCATACAATTCCTCTATCAACTTGCGTGCCCAGAACAAATCACGGATTTGAGAGAATTGTAACCTTCTTGATTCTCAGCATATACTTTCCCAGGACAATTGAGACACGTCTCGCCAATAATACTGTAAATTATTCAGTGCCCCCCCCCCCCCCGATTCAGCAAATTGTATGAAATACAAGTTTTTCCCGAGAACATCACACAAAGAATTAGTTATGATGAGTACGTGGGATTACCGGTGAGAGACGAGAAAGTTTAACGCGTGGAAAAATGATGGGACATCGAAAAGGCATGAGAGACATAATTTAGTTTGGGGTGGAAAGCATTGTGGGAAAATTTGAAATATTCCCCCAAGGGGGAAGTATATAACCTTTTATTAAAGAAATATGTTTATGGGGAAACAATGTCAACTATTTCATCATGTTTGTACCTCCACAAACTATATCTCCCAATATGTCTTTACTAACGAGCACAAGAGAGACATTTTTCAGGAGTAGAAATTGCCTTTTCTTTTTCACAACAGCTCTCCACAATTTCCTCTGAAAAAAGGGAAAATTGAGTTCAATTCGTGATACGTGATTGTTTTTCCAACAATCACCTTTTGCTCTCGTTTCATCTCAACAGCAGATTGCTCACATCTTTTGAGAGGTTTAACTCTCAATTTTTCATCCACACATCCTTTTTTGTCCCCCAGAAGTCAATCTTATGTTGTCTCTGTATCATATTTCCCCTGATGTGTAACATCAATTTGCAGAAACAAAGGTCTTCTTTGACGAATAGATGTAATACGAGACGTTTAAAGCAGCTGTATTATGTCCATATGTTTTAATGCATACATACATATAACATTTTTAAAATACACAGAGAGAGATAAAAAATCTGTTCAATGAATTATGCATTAGCTGTTGGTAGATATGGAACAAAAAAAAATGATTGAGTCCAAAAAGAGACTAATGAGACATGAAGGATGAAAATTTACAATTCATGCGATGATAAGCCACAAATTAAATTGTGAAAAAAAAATTATTTGCAGACGCTCTGATTGGTGAAAATCAATTCAATAATGCAAACTGTTGATCGGAAAACGTGGGCATCATTTAATTGCGATTTAGAGACGTCACAAAAATTTATTTTAACACTCATAAACACTCAAGAGCGAAGCGCTTCCTGTCATGTTCAAGCAACGCATAGCGTCATTGGAATCCATTAATTTCATGAGAGATAAAAAAAATGAACTGCACCAATGAGAATCCTCCGATATCCTTTCCCATCAGGATAGCGAAGTAAAGAAAAAAATATGGGGAGATGGGGAAGGAGTTCCTTTTAAGCGTGAAAAATGTCGTAATTCATCCACGTCAGAGTTCCGTGAAAGGGCGAATGTCTCTAAGAATTTCCAATAGAAATGTCTCTCCTGCAATTTTAGATCATCGACTTTGGTGGATGACTAAGCGGAATTTCCGCTCACGGAGCGCAAATGACGGAGAGCCTTTCAGATGACTAAATATTTGAATTTTGCTGCAATTTCACATGGGAAACTGTATAGCTTAAGTAAATAGAAAACTTGCCGAGCGCCACACTCACACCATCAATATTTAACGAGGACATCTTGTGCTCCTAATACTTTCTCTCAGGCGAAAGGATAATAATTTTCCACAAGTTTTCCTTCAGCTTATATTCCTTTTCTGGGCATACTCATATATAGAAGAGACCTCTTATGTTGAATCACAATTAGTGGCGAATACGAGAAAAGTTAATGGTGTTGGATTAGACCCGAAAATTCTAGGCGACAACACATTTCGAATATCTTAAGTGCCGGACGAAAGGAAGATTTTTTCCTCTGATATATAGAGTAGAAAATTTCATCAATAATCCGGATCCTAACTAATGTGAGTGCGAAGTTTGAATTTTGTATGAGGAATGAATTTATAAAGCAATAACTATGAGTGAGGCTATATTAAAGAGACAAAGGAATAACATTTGATCCGGATTATGTGACGGAAAGCCTCTCCCTGAATGGCATATTAAGCCTTTCCGGGAAAACTAAATTTATGAATCTCGAAACGACATTTTGACCTACATTCAAAATGAAAGTCATTGGAATTCTATTAGAGGATAGACAGGTTGTAGGCTATATAGAGCTTTTAATAAGCAATATGCTATGCATATTTTGTATTTGTGGTAATTCGGAAATTTGATTAAAGTTTTACTTCAAGTCTTTGTTTTTCGATTGATAAACTAAAGCAAACGCAAACAGCTTATTTTTAGGCATATTTTTTACAACCAGTCTATATGTAATGTAGGCAAAATAAACAACAAATCGTTGGATTTTGGGCAAAAACAATATCAATTTGTTTATTTAAAGTAAAATCGACAAATAAATTGCCTAAAGGAAAAATTATTATAAATCAATTCACGTGAATTTTGGTAAATCCAGGGGTAAATCAACATCAAATTGTTTTACAAGGAAATGTTCTAGGACGTTTTCAGTCATTTTCCGGGTAAAACTAAAATTAATTTGCAAATATTTATTCAACAAATTACTGGAAATTAATTTTCGTGTTTTGAGGTTCAATTTGAATATAAAGTTAGGCGAATCTTTAACCGACAAACTTTTTGTTTAAATGCTTTATCCAAAAGGCAGATATTCGGTCGAGAAATACGTACACTTCCAACACTTCCACATTTTGTTGAGAAGATCCCCAAAGCTCCAATTCGAAAGCATTGAAAAGATATCATCCTATCAATTTTATTTCCTAGACAAAGCTTTCTGAAGCTTTTTTAAGAAAACTTTCTAAGCTTTCTAGAAAACAGAGATCTTTCTTGAGATTTCTTTCTAAGAAAGTTTTCTAAAGCTTTCCGAGAAATCTATCTAAAAAAACTTTCTATGAAAGCTTTCTAAGAAAACTTTCCAAAGCTTTACATGTAAGCTCAAGAAAATCTGCAAAAGCTCTTTTCTAGAATTTTCAAAAGCTTAGCGAGAATCCTTGCAAGCTTCTGAATGTTTTCAAAAGCTCTTTAATTTCTAAGGCTCTGGAAGACCTTCCCGAAGCTCCAGCTCTTCCTTAAAAGCTTTCAAAATTACTTGAGTTCTTAGCACTACAACTGACCATAAAAAGTTTTGACTTCAATACATAAATACTTTAACTTTACGCTCTTATAGGAGAAATTATTCTATAATATAACCTGAATCATCTGATCAGAAATCTCCAAAATTTCTAAATTAATTTAGGCCGATAAACTGACGTCTTAAAAAATTCTTGCAAAAAATCCTTAATTAAGCAATATTTTCACTAGTTTATGAAAGGGTTTTATAGATCGAAAGAGATTTTTAGAGATTGATGAGCTGTTCTGGAATCAAAAGAAAATCCTCTTTTTTAGAGGATTTTTAGTATCCTATTCGTCCTACAAGTTTGATTGTGTAAACTTGGAAACCTCCTTTCTGATCCTTTTCTTCTTCTTCTTCTTCTTTTTATAATTTTTCTGATCCTTTTAAACTTTAAAAACCCAAAAACCTTTTGATTAATAAATCCTAAACCTGACTTTCCACGCATAAGAGCCGAACACCGCCTCGTCGGTGAACGACGCATTTTCCGCTATCGGAGATTCTGCCTCTTGTGGGTAAGGGGGAGGGGGGCAGACAAATGGATGCTTACCAGCAAGTGCAGTCGCGGCTTTATATCCGAGGCTTCCTATTTTCACACCATCCACTGGGGCTACAGATGCTGGGGCCTCTCGAAAGACGACGTCACTGCACGGTGAAAAACCACGGCACTTTTATTCAATTTCCACACGGGAACATGGGCGAACAGAGATAACTCGCGGGACTCTCTGGCGGATGCTTATTCACACGCACTGCCCGCTTTTCTCTCGGCTTCACTTCACACTCTGGGCTGAGGCATGAGAAAAACAATTCACTTTTAGCTGGTCGGAGACTTTCTTTGGGTGGGACAATGTGGGGGGGATGGAGGGGGTGGGGACTTTTCTTATCAACCACGCATTACATTTCCA
Source organism: Phlebotomus perniciosus (assembly GCA_918844115.2). NCBI lineage: Eukaryota > Metazoa > Arthropoda > Insecta > Diptera > Psychodidae > Phlebotomus > Phlebotomus perniciosus. Next base: position 4,736 of record CAKKOB020000636.1, on the reverse strand, counting down.
CGACACTCCCTCTCTCTCTCTCTCTCTCTTTCTCTCTGGGGATCTCACTCACTCTTAACTGGAAATTTTGGGAGATGATCTGTGGGCTAGAGATGGACACAGAGGGGAGCTCTGAAGGGTTCTTCTGAGTGACAGAACGTCATAGGGGCTTTAGAGATGCCATCCGGCCTGTGAGGAGGGGCGCTTTCTTTGGGGGTTGATGGGAAATTCAGGGCGACTCCCAGAAATCCGCCCACAGATACCCCAAAAACCCAACTACAGGGACTCTGCCAAGGAGTTGGCAAATTCTCCCCAATCAGCCCGAATGGGGCGCGAAATTGCGAAGCTAAGGTCAGAGAGAGATGGAGGGAATGTCAGGAGAAGAAGAAAAAACGGGGCCACTGACGGATCTTACCCCGGGAACGAGAGAATCAAACACCGCGGACGCGTCTGAGGCAAGAGACTCGAACCAACTGGCTGGCCCTGGAGAAAAAGACCCGTGTTGAGGCATTTTCCTCGGCTTCGGCTGATGCGTCGCGAGTGTCGACAGTTGACGCAACTGTGACGATGGAGACGCCGAGTTGGGGCGACGTCTGTCATTTCCTGCCCTCGTTATCCACTCGGAAGTGATGAAAGACGCAAGCGCATTCCCAAACACAGACTCCCCTCATGCCTCTCCCCACCCACCCAAGTCCGCGCGACTGAAACTCCACAAATTTGCAATTTATTGATTGATTCTCCCCATTTTTCCTCCATCACACACACACGTGTCCTCCTTTCTTCGGTTGCGTCTTTTAGCGTTCCCGCTCCCCAAATCCCCCATCCTCCCCCGTCAGAATCGGGAGGAGAGCATGACTCAGAGAAATGCATCATGCCATTGCTATATAGCGAGATACCTCTTCATTGATCATCGGGAGTGCAAAAGCTCTCCCCCCACCCCCACCCCCTGTTCTTTGGGCTTTGGGGGAGGGGAATCTTAAGGGTTGGAAAAGGGAGATGGATGGACCTGATTCACGCAATTATTCATAGGTTGGTGGGTGGAATTGTGATGAGGGATGAGGCAATTACCCAACAACACCTCTGGGAGTTTAACCGAGACAGAGGATGATCAGCCGGTTGTGGCGATTCCTCAACTGATGACGTAAAGGGATGTTGAGCCGTAGCAGAAACTGTTGATGAGCAACAATAGCAGAGCTTTGATTATGTAAGGGTATGGTTGTTGGGAAAGCACGTGGACTATTTGTGTGAGTGGAATTTTAGTTGAAGGTTTTTATCATTTACAAAAAGTTAATTCACAGAAATGTAAAATTTTTAAAACGCGTTGATAAGTCTCTACAGGCTACAGGCCGGCTTATGGAAGCTGTGATTCTTTTGTGGCGAACTAAGGATGGGATCAAATTCAGTTTTAGCTGCAAACTTTGGAGGAAATCTCTTTTCTTGGACTTGTAGTTTTTCAAAAAACCTTTAGTCGGAAAAAATTGCTAATCTATTAAAAATTCTTTAAAATCACAAATTTAGAAATTTCCTTCACTTTTAATGAGCAGATTAAACCAATTTTAAATCAATGGATGGACTAATTAAACACAACATTCAGTTGATAAAAAAATTCGCAGTTTTCCACCCGGCGCCTCCATTGTAACCTCCGCAAGCCAGTAAGGAGGAGAAGGTCACTCTTGGACGCTTCTTCTCATGTCAATTGCGTGTCTTTCGCCATGAGAACAACTGCCGAGGGTCCATTTAATCCCAAGACAGAGATTCCTTTCCCTCCTTCTCCTCCTCCTCTCGACAGGACAATGGGAAATTTGATATTTCGTCCACTTCTGATGAGCCACCCCTAATCCGGACGCTCAGCAAACATGTTCAATGCTCTCATTGAGTATTTTGACCATCATTTTCCCTCCTTTTGACTCACAATTAGAGCCATATTCTCCTGTGGTGGCTCTCCAAGTGGAAAATATGAAGAAAAGTGTGTGTGTGTGATTTTTCCCTATGAGAAAATTTTGCCGAGAAAGTTCTTTCTGATAAAATAATTTCATTGGAAAGTTTCTTCTTGCCATATAGTTACCGTTTCAATCACTTCCAATGATGATTCTGCGAGAGGAATTGATGTTTTTTTATTGCTCATTTCGATTGATTTTTCTTCTTTCTGGTATAGTTGAGAATAAAACACCGTTCGTTCATTTGAATATTTTGATTGAAAACTTTATCTCATTCTTTAATTTTCTCTTTATGACTTTTTTTTATAGATATATACTTTTAATACGAATAATTATATATACCGAAAATCCACAACTTTGTTAAGTGTTACATATTTTCCGAAATTGTTTCTTCCTGACAATTTTAGTCCCTTACAAGCTAAGAATTTGTTATAATCAAACATGTAAATAACAAATGAATTGGAAAGATTTATATTTTAATTGGAAAAAAAATAATAAGATTCTCTATTATATTTTACTTTTCACCTGCTCTTCATCAAACACTCATTTGGAGAACAATAATTGTTTAAAAAGATATTTTTTGTTGGTTTTTTAATATTTGACACTATGAATTTCTATATATCATTAAGGTAAATTGTTTTAACCCACCAATTAAATCCATTTTACAAAAATACGTGATCTTTTTTATCCACTGTTAATTCACAATATAGAGAAATTTCCTATCTTTCTTTTAAATTACTCTTTCTCTCTCTCTTTTTTTGCTTTTCTTGTTAATTGGATGTTTTGAAAAGTAAAAAAAAAGACCATTTACTTAACGAACACCTTGAGATCATTTAACAGAGAGAATCTTGAGCAATTGAAGCAAGAGGGAGGATCTGGAGAGGAAAATGCAGGTGTGAATTGCGGAAAAGTGTTAAAATTTGTCACATAAATGACCGAGGTGATTTCCTAGGGGTGTCCGGATTCGTCAGGACAACTCCATTGATGTCCAGATTGTGATTCCACGGCTCTGGTGTTCGATCGCACCACTGAAGCAGCTCAATGACTTCATTCTGATGACGAAAAGGACAAAAATCTCCCTAAATAAGCTGAAAAAAAGAGAAGGAAAAAAACCCTCTAACCTGCAGCGCTTCCGGAAGCTCAGTGAAGATGTCCAGGTGCGTGACATGAGAATGACTAGAGATGAATGAGAGGCAATTAGCCTTGAGAATTGCCGTATTGAAGCGATCGGCAATGCTGAGGAGAAGAATGACGGATTCCTCGTCGATTTGCGATCTGAGCGTGTGCTCGCAGAAGTCCTTAAGCTCATCGATTGAGTATCGATCGGCCAGGAGCATCAGCTCGCACAGTTGCTCAGCACCGACCGTCTTGTCAATTGGAGCACCGTACAAGTATAAAAGTAATCGGCGAAATATCACAGGTGATGTATCATGAATAGTAATTTTTCTGCAAAAGATGAAGTGGGTAAGAAGAGGGGGGGAGGGGGGCAGAAATTAATAATCAAGGAAGATGCAAATTAATTCACAATCTTTGCTGCGAGAGAGAGAGCTTGTGAGAATTTAATATTTCGTAATGAATACAACTCTTCAAAGTCTAAAGAGCTTTAAGTTTCACAGAGAATAAGAATGAGTTGGTAAAATAAAGAACTTTATAAAACGTTATTTAGAGCGGAAATACTTTGAAAAATAATTTAAAAGGAAAATAAATAATAAATGAATGCAAAGTATTTAGAAACATTTCCATGAATACCGAAACGTTGGGATTGGTTGGGATGAATAAAACAAGTAAAACCCATTAATTGAGCCCTTCAATTTTTGACACAATAAAAATAAGTTTAAATAGTAAAACTAGAACCAAGGGAGAAATATTATGGTCAGAAGTGGTGTACATTTGAATGGGAAGTGCGTGTGAGCTTTGAGAAATCGAATGGAAGTGCTAAGATAACTCAAGTAATTTTGAAAATTTCAAAGAAAGAGCTGGAGCTTTCAAAAGTTCTTCCAAAACCTTAGAAAACTTTCAGAGGCTTTTAAGGAAATTTCTAAACTATGAAAAATGTAACCTAGAATATCTGAAAGCTTTCCAAAATTGATGTGCTCTACAGAAATTTATGAGCATTTGAAAAAGATCTGGAAAACTTCTAAAGCTCTCGGATAATTTTTAAAATTTTTGAACTCGCTAAGCTTTTGAAAAATCTAGAGAGCTTTTGCAGATTTTCTTGAAGCTTTCATTGAAAGATTTAAAAGCCCGTAATAGAAAGCTCTAGAAACCTTGCATAGAAATCTTTAGAAACCTTAGAGAGCATTTTTAGAAAAGTTACTTAGAAAGCTCAATCTTTTTTTTAAACAAGATTTATTAGAGAGCTTTCATATAAGTCTTGCTTAGAAAGCTCTAGATTTCTTTGGAAAGCCTTTTTTAGAAAGCTGACTTAGAAAGCTCTGGCAACCTTTCTTAGACAGCTTACTTAGAATACTCTTCTAAAGCTTACAAAATATTTTTTGTTGCACAATAAAATAGTCTATAGTCACTTTTTTCCACTTTATTTTTCAACTTCTTGCTTACACACACTTTTCGCATCTGACGCTCGGAAATCCCTCCATGAAGTCACATTTTTACCACGATCGTTCCTCTAGCCGCCACCAGAGCTCCTGCTCACATTTTTCAAACATTTTTCCGTTAACATCTACATAGTTTACTGTTTTTCTTTTGCAGAAAAATTATTTTATCATTTTGCGTTAATTCCCAATGCTTAATAACGTATAATAATGAAGGATAAGTCTGATATTCACAGCTTACTTCAACTTCTCGTCATCAAAGTGATGA
>CAKKOB020000635.1:19283-41679 GCA_918844115.2 Phlebotomus perniciosus | reverse complement strand
ATTGTTATTCGTAAAGACGTTCAAATTTTCCGAAACTGCCAATATTTCTATCTTTTTAGATTTAAAAATTTAGAGGAATGCAAAAAATTGAACATATGATGTAATGTGAGGTTTTAAACTGGATCCATACTATCAAAATGAATCATTAAAATACATTCAATAAATCAATAAACAAAAAAAAAATTGTTAAAACGGTTAAAACCCTTTTAGAAAAAGGCTCAAACGCTCAAACTTTGAATCTGACTTAAAGTTGTCTTAAAAGTTAAGTCAAGCTTAAAGGTGACATAAAGTTTACTGTCTCTAAGGACTCCGACAGACCTGCGCTTAGCGTGGAGGCTTAGCATCTAAAACGAGGCTCAGGGTACCGATAGACCTGCTTGTGGTAAAGGAATTTCCTTAGAAAGTTGTTCTGGTGCTTAGGCTAAGCGCGATCCGAACAGACTACAGTTAAAGACTTTAACTTAAAGTCCCGTTTTAGCCGCTAAATCTTCCACGCTAAGCGCAGGTCTGTCGGAGCCCTAAGCTTGAAGCTAAACTTAAGCTTAAAAGTAGCTTCAAGCTGAAGACTGGCTTTAAGCTGATTTAAAGCTAAAAGCTGACTTATAGCTTAAGGTTAACTTTAAGTTGGCTTGTGCTTTAAGCTTAAACTTGCTTTAAACTTGAATTAAAGATGGCATTAAGCTTGAAGCTGACTTAAAGTTTTCTAAAAATTTAGGCCTCTGTTAAAGAAAGCTTGAAGCTTCAGGTTTAAACTGATGCTTAAGGCTTGTTCTTTATTAAACAATTACATTTTATCCAAATATTTAAAGCTAATTTGTTGATAGTGTGGATCCACCTTTAAAATATGTTAATTTCTCACCTAAATATAAAGTTTTTGAAAGAAAAAATGATTCTACATTGAAATTTTATAAGAAAATGTTGAATGATTCGCGCTTTATTCAAAATAATTGCTTAAATCTGGAGTACCTAGATGAAATTTTCAGACGATTTATGTTTCAAAATTTACCATTCAAATAGGAATAGAGCCAGATTTTAGGCCTTCAAATCCTATTGAAACATATGAGCTAACGTTTTTGCAAAGATATTTTTAAGGCCAATAAAGAATCGCTAATGATGGTTTGTGTCTTGATTAATTTAGGTACCTTTACTCAAAAGCGTTGGTATTGTGTCTTGGCTATGAATAGATATGAAAACGAGTGGATTTGTGAAATATTTCTTTTCAGCTTATTGTAGAATTTTCATTGGCTTATAGAGTAAGTATCAGTGTTGAAAACTTAACGCCTTCTAATTAGCCGATACACACACCACCTCCTAAAAATATTTTCCAATAGATTTCCATGTGGAGTCCCATTAGAATCCATATCAACCCAAAGGAATAATAATTGCAACATTCCCCAGAGCTCCATTTAGGAATCCCGAATTAAACATCCCCTGTTGGATGGTTGAATTGTATCATGAATGTAAAATCCCAATCTAGACACTAAAATGCAAATGAAAATGCAAATTTCTCACCCTTTCATCGCCCCCTTCATCGTCATCTTCAACTGAACTCTCTACAAACTTGTCTTCCATTGAGTAAAATTCGATGGGTTTCCCGTGATAATTGCGATGCGTTGTGCAGAGTATTTCCCACGAACACCGCCCGGTGCCTTGATATGGTATCCTAAAGAGTGTCTACCGAGTCCCAGTCGCCCTACAGGAACTCCTCGTGGGGCGGCGAGGGGCCCGAGATGGAGAGTGTGGGCAGATTCGAGACCTTCTGGCGTGTCTTCTGAGTCATCAAGGGTGTCGCCAGAGTGTTGGCCGTTGTGGTGGTGAAGTCACCGCTGATTGAGGGCACCGCCGACACAGACACGACCACCGAGGCCGCCTCGGTGGTCGGCTCCTCCATCTGCGGCGTGTGGCACTCCACCAGCTCGAACATCTCCTGCAGGGAGTTCTCCTGCTCCCGGAAACTCGAGTTCCAGTTGTGATGCTCAGACAATCGACGCTGAAACAATGCAGGAACAGGTCAATTACGTTGTGGAACAAAAGCTTCATTGTTGGACAAATTATGGTGAAATTATTTAGAATTTTCCTGAATTTCGTATCTCCTCTCTCTCTCTCTCTCCATTTGTGCAATTTTCGCAGATCAAAGTGCAGGTGAATATAAGATTACTTTACAAGGTTTGAAAAGGAATGTCTAATGGCTCGTTCACAAAGGCAGAAAATTGTGCAGTAAAAGATTTAATTTCTGGGCAAAGGATTTCTGATTTTATGCTTCTTTCATTTTCCCTTTGAATTTTATTTCTTTTTATGGACAAAACTGATGATTTTATTAGACAGAAAACCAATATTCCAAAATCTTTAAAACCCTCGATCTTTGTTGACGATAGATCGAAGCAAAAAATCGTTAGGAAACCTGTTATACCTTCTAAAAGAAATAAGAGAGAGATTATGTGAAAAATGAAGAGAAAACCTTTGAACGCTATGTTGACTGTAGGGGGGGGGGGGTTTATAAAATCCGAAGTCTCTATCTGCAACCGTTTGACTTCTAGCTAAATCAATAACAGATGAACATACGGACTAACAGACAAAACAAATTTTTCAAATCTTAAATTTTAAATCAAAGGAAAATGATTTCTGATAAGGAATAGAAGTAATTTTTCTGCCCTTGTGAATGAACCATAAAGATAAGAAAATGTCGCTGAGCGGGAGAAAAAAGTTGGAAGAGAAAATTTTGCACGAATGCAAACAAACGGAAGAAAGATGGTGAATTTTTGATCAACCGGAAGAAGTGTAAGTGAAGAGTTGAGTAGCAAATATTTGCATAAAATATCTGGAATTTTCTGCACCCTTAGCGCTTTTTATCGCTTCCCTCACTATTTCCTGACACTTTCTTACACTCCCGGTGGCTGTAAAACACTCTTGAAACTTTTAGAAAAGTTTCACAGAGAGTGGGAAATCCTTTTCAAAGCAAATATAATAATAAAAATGATGCTTTCTATTTTAATCACGAGATTGAAATGAAAAGTAGAAATCTTTTGCATAATGTGTTTAGAGGCTGATACCTACTTGAATAAGTGATTCGATAATAAAAGAGTGGACTGAAATATATAAGAGAAAAGATCCGGCCGGAAAAGATAATATCCGCCCGGATATTTTTCAATGTTTTGAAGATAATCGATTTTGTCTGTCCACAAAGAAGATTCCCTCAGAACGGAAACTAATCCTGATTAAGATAAACTCAAAACATATAATATAAAACAATTTTTCTTTAACAGTCCGAAAAACCCACATGTCCAAGAAATTTGTCTGTCCGTTCGTATATATCCACCTCTTATTATTATTATAACTGAGAAGCCAAACAGTTGTAGATAAAGGCTTCGAGTCTTTGGAAAAAAACTTATCGCATATTTTTTCAAGAAATTCATAAGAGGATGAAAAACCGTAAATCTACTAGTAATTCAGCATTTTAAAAATTTATTTAGGCTTCCGAAACTCTTTTGATGCTTTAAAATTTAAGAATAATTATAGAATTTACTTATTAGATTTGCTTTGATGGTTTATGTTTTAGCGGTTTTAGCTACTTGTGTTATAAAATCTTTAGATAAATGCAAGGGGTGACTAATATGGAGAATCCATGCACGATTGGCTGGAGAAATGTTTCGCGAAGCTTGAGAAACCCAAGAAATGATTCGCTTAAAGCGTCTTGAACCATTTTTTTTAAATTATAATATTAATATTTTAAATTAAAATTTTACTAAAAATAAAAAATATCTTCATTTCAATGTATTTTAATACATTTTTAAAAATTCTAAAAAGCGTTTTAACGCGCTTAGAGTGTTTGAATGCACTTTTTGCGTTTCAAAACTAATGAAGCCCTTTAACGTGTTTAAAGCGTTTTGACGTGCCTAAAACGTTTTAATGCGCTTTCACCGTTTTAAAATTATTAATTTTTTTTATGAAATTCGAGAAACCATAAATAGTTTTTCGAATTCCCAGAAACTTAGTCCTTTGTCAGTGATACACACATGTATATGAGCCACCCCTTGGATAAATATGAAATTTTTTGGTAGAAAAATGAATTGGGACCTCTAACACCCCTCTTTGAAGTTGATGGATTACAATACAATAAATAGTGAAGATATAGACGCTTGAAAAAGATAAACAAATTGCCCACCTTTGGCTTTTCTATGGCCCAAATTATTCATGAAACTAAGGGAGTGGACAAGGGGTGGAAATTGAACTGACATACGGTAAAATGTTTACCAATATTTACTAAAATTAATGATTATTAATGAGCATAAAATGATAGGGAATACATTTTCATTATTTTCATCCCATTTCGGCCTTCTAGTGTTAACTTTTGGCAATTTCATCAAAATTGCGGCAACATTTTATACATTATTGTGGAGAATGTAAGGAATTCTATATGTATGAGAGAAAAAAAAGTATCAGACCTTACTCACCCTCTGATCCGCTGATGTGATGTTCTCCGCACTTCGCGCCTTCCGGCACAGAACGCTCTGTGAGCCATAGCGCCTCAGGAATTCAATTGAGTCAAATCCCTTTCCCTCGGACGATACAAATATTGCCGAATTGATTCTACTCCGCGTGCATCGATCCTCAATGACGGTTGATTGCTCCTCGGGCCAATGTTGTCGGAAATACGACTGAAAGTGATAACAAGATTACCATTACTTGCCGCAAAGTCACGTCTCCACTCAAGAGCTTAATATCGAGTTTCTTGTGGTGAGAAAATTATTGTGTGAAAATTATTGTGAACTACAGAATTCCATAACAATAAAATAGAAGCAGCAAACTCCAAAAACGGGTACAAATTCAGTGTTGACACAGCAGTGAGATTTTTCATCTTTCAGATAAATATCATCCAATTCTCTCCTCATGGCGCTCTCTCATCGCCTTTTGTAAATTGAATTTAACAGAAGCTTTGGTGCTACATATTCTTCATGTTGTGTACACACAGTAATTAATTGTTTGTACAGAATTCGTGAGTCAAGTTGGTGGTGCAAATTTAAATTACATTTTCATCTCCAAGAATATATTCACTTTCTCAACTGTTGCCATAGCAGCGTGTTTTTTTTGTACAAGAATGCGTCCCTATTATTTTTTTCATCTACAGTTTTCTCTAAGAGAAAACATCACACAATTAAAGAACATTTATACAATTTTTTTCATTTTTTTTTTTAAATATCAAAGCGGCTTTGCTAAATGCAACTGATGGTGTGTGTCTTAGAGACTAATTGCTAAAATATATTTTGTACAAGTAAAAAGAATAATTCAATTACTTTATCTGTCATTTCGCTAACATCTTCTTTTATTTTTTATAAGTTGCAGTTGGATTTTTTAACCATCATTAATGTTTTATTCTACCTATAAATCGTAAAGTATTATTCTTACTTTTAGCATAAATACATGGTTTTCATGTTGCTACATACATAAATGTAATGTCTTTTATTTCATAAAATGAGCGGGAATGTACATCACTGGGGGCGGGGGCGGCAGGAGGGGGTTGGGAGAATTTCCTTTAGTCTCTCAAGGGGCGAATAGCATTTCGCAATTGCTGCAAATTAATAAGAGTCCATCTTCATTTTACACCCCATAAATTGTCTTTAAGTGGCTCTTGAGGATTTCGTAGAATGATATAGAGCAAGGTTTACCCCTTAATGGCCATAAATTGTTTTCATTTTAAAATTTATGAAATATCCTGTAAAATTGCGAACCACTATAAAGAAATGCAATTGAATTTGCAATTAAAACTTCAGAGGATAATAAAATATAACTGCTATGGGGTTTTACAATTCGTTTTAAAATTCCTCCGTATAGAGAGCAGAAACAGAAATCAGTAATTGGCTTACGTATAGAAAATCATCCGATTGGAAATATTCAGGGCAATGTTTTACCACAAACCGCAACGTAATGAAGCTTGTGGCAAAATGTGTTGATGAAGATTTTCTAATCAGCAAAGGAGAAGCTTTTCAAATAATGTGGAGTTTACCCTTCTCAGAAATTAAATTTTCATGCCGCATGAAGTTTGGTGTTTTCGCCCGGGAAGCAATTGTAAGGGATTTCAGGGCTAAAGCATAAAAATTTTGGGCTGATTCTCCATGAATCACGTGGATAACAAAACGTGTTAAAGGGTAAAAATATATTGGCTATAAAGCTCTTATAAATAATTTTGAAACATTTTATATACAGCACTCTGTAAACCCAGCTCAACCATAAAACAGAAAACACAAGAGGGAGATATAATCAAACACGGTGTACATTTAAGATGAAATCTGTGAGACCCAGATGGAATTAGAAGTGTTAGACATTTCATAGAAAAATCAAAAGTTTTCTAATAAAACTATTTGTTCAAACTTTAAAAACTTCCAGATTTTTATACTATTGTCTCTATTGTCTCTATTCTTTTCTGTTTGTTTTCACTACTTTAAGAGACTGCGGTTCTGTAAAAGATCTAAAAGTCTATAAAGCTTACTGATTTATACAAAAGCTCAAAATTTTTTGTGTGAAATGATGTTATTCTAATGCTTGTTTGTTAACTTCAAACTAGAAAAATCTGACTAGAAATTTATTTTGTATTATAGTTCATCAATCTCAAAATTTTGATAATCGAATAGATATTGACTAATTGACAGCAGATTTGATGTTTTCTTGTGTTTTTAGAGACTTTACATTTTATTTTGGAAACGCTGGATGTCTAAGGGCTGTAATGTACACGATTTTACTCCCTATAATACCACCCCTTTGGCAGATATATGTTTTTTCGAGCAATTTGCAATCAGCGGTTATAAATTTGAAGCAAATCTCTTTTGAACGTGACTCTGACCAGTAACGCCAGTCTAGAGAGAGAGAGAGTCCATGACTATAAAAATTTATCATGCTATTCACCCCTTGGGATTCTTGACTTTGCTCTCCAGCAAAGACTATCATGATAGAGGGATTTTTATGATTGCCCCAGCATTCGGCAAACTGCTCAGACTAATGCAAACGGGAAGCTTTCAGTATGAAGGGAGTTCATGAGTAAATCATTCGTACGGAAATGAATGCTGATGGACATGGGCAGAAAGAAAACTTCCCCAGGGCAATCCCTTGTACAGTAAAAAGGATAACTCACTAGAAAAGAAACGTACAATCTCTTTTCTTTCATTCTTTGAATCCTTTTTAATCTTTTTTTTCCTTCTTTTTCTATGGATGCACTGGATACGTGGAAAAGTTATCTATGGATCAATGAATTTTCGCAAAAGCTTACACTATGTTATGGGATATCTGAATGATTAAAAAGGGAAGAAATCCTTCAATTTTGTAAGAATACTTCTTATTGAACAATAAAGACCCAAAAAAACAAAAAAATAAAATTTTGATTAAAAATCAGATAGAAAAATTAAGAAATAATATTTTTGTCAACGCGTTGCTCTGCTAGTGGCCAGTATGAGTTTTGAGCGGATCTTGAAAGTGAGTTCCGAATTTATTTTCGAATGCGTTTCAATTGAAACTTATGTAGAAATTAAAATGGAGGAAATTTCCATCCAGTAACATAAGTTTCATAAGTTTCTCTATGGGTTCAAAGTCAATTCAAACGGAATTTCTTTTCAAGTGTTTCCTGTTGAGAATTTGGAAAAAAATCAAATTGGAACTCTTCTCGAAAGTCTAGCGACACGTCAATTATCGATAAAATTGATATTTTCTCTTCAATTGCACGCCTGAATTTGCATAATTTTCCGGGAATTTGTGCTTTTCCGGCAAATTAAGAAGCAAAATTTGCAAGATCCCGCAATGTAAAAGAAAATTTTTGGAATTATTGAAAGCTAACGAATACAAATAATAAAATAGAAAAGCACTTTCCTGTGAATTAACTTTAAAACGCTTCAGAAATTTCGAAATCGGGAAATTTCGAAACACTTTCAAGTACTGAATAGTTGGTAGATGTTACTTAAAGCTCAATTTGAATTTCGAATAAATTTTCGAAGAGATTTTCGAATGAAATTTTGATTGTGAAACTCCTTTAACTGAAAATGCTAAATCTTTCCTTTCCAAAATCTTCTTTTCAGTAATTTTCTAATTTTTATTTCACTCCGAAAACTTTATAAACTTTGTACATTTCTTTTTCAAGTGAGATACCCTTGGTACAGTCTGACGAGTCTGACCAACAAGAAGGTTTTTGAGAAGGGGAGGCGGGAAAATCTGGTCAAAAAAGGGTTCTTAGGGCTCTTATAAAATGGTGAGATGTAACAATTTTCGGTATATATAATGGCGAAAAAACACACACAGAGAGGTGACGATGATTTTGTGGGTGCATGACTTGTCTCAGCTCACTTACGCGCAATTCAACATCTTCGTCAATGCCCACCGGCTGCTCCCGCGAGCACCTCGAGCGCGAGTAGCGCTGCTGCCGGAACTTGCGGATGCGCTGCTGCTGCGTGAGGTGCTGCCGATGGTGTCCGGATAGCTCCATGTGCTAGCTCTCAGTGTCCGCGCGATGCAGCAAGGCGAACTGGCAGCCGCAGTCGCGCGAGTCGCGCGAACGCCGCGGACAATGGAAACAGCGATCCAGCAGGCCGCAGCCCTCGCACCGTGGCAGGAACTTCAGGAAGACCAACCGGGTTTCGATTTTTTTTTATTCTTCGGTGGTCACTTTTCATATATAGTAACACTACAGGGATAGGCTACAACGCGCTAACATCGGATCTCACAAGGGCTCACAATGCGACGTGAGACACAATCATACCATCTCTGTTGGGCTCTCATCAATCTTAACATCTCTCTTGGAAAGTTTTACTGTGTTTCCATCCCTCCATCCCCAATCATTTTGTATTCTACAGAAGGAGCAATTATCTGGCGAATAAGAGAACCAAAAGTGCGAGTAGCACATATATATATATATTCGGGATATTATGGAATATTTCGAATATAAATTTCGAATATTACTTATGCTGTAGCGCGGTATATAGCCAAAAACGCCAAAAAGCATGAATGTGCATTTACAAAATGTAAAATATTACCTAAATACTTTATGAAAGATTCATTCAATTCATTACATTCAAAGATGTAATTGGCCGAAATTTTTCAATTCATCAAAAAATTTAAAATCGAATTTTTAGCTAAAATATTCAACCGAAAAATCAGCAAGATTTCAAATTTAAATGTAAAACTGACTAGATTTTCTAGATAGTCATAATTTTGTTTATTGTTGATTAAGAATCGATAGGGAAATTCGTGTTTAGCAAAGAGTTAGGTGTGAAAAATAAAGCGCATAAGCGTAAATAACCTGAAGTTCAAAAGATAAATTTTTTGAAAATTAATTGGAATAGTTAATTTTTTATCAAAAGTTTTTTTATTTTAAACACCTTTCAATATTATAATAATTTTAAATTTTCATTGTCGAAAAATATAAAATAAATAAAGTTTGAGAGTCAGTATTTCGAATATTCGACAATTTTCGAAAATCCTTTAATTTTTACGCTTATAAACATAGCACAACAACTTGCTTCCAGATAATCGCCCCTTGATTCAACATGATGACTCCGTTCTGGCATTTTTGAGTGTATCTTTCTCACCCCAACAACTCAACATTGCGCATTCATTAAATACTTTTGAGTGTTGATAAAAAAATCAGTGGAAGTTCAAGGGTTTTTATTCCCTCTTTAACTGACAAACTTCCATCTAGACAACTCCATTTTTGCTTCCTTTTTTTCGTCAAGCAATTTCCAAGTCATTGAGTAAAAGAGAAGTTCAAAGGAAAAATAAATATCCCTCGGGTTAGATTTGCATGACTTTTAGCATTTTGCTATTATATTTCCCATCTGCGTTCCTTTGAGGGCTCGCTCAATAAGCACTCTATACACCAAGATGTGAACTGCATTAGCTCATTTGGAATTGAATTTTTGGAAAATTTTAATGGGATATTAATCATATTTTCCGATGAAAGGTTAAAAAATTTCAGTCAAACGGACAAAGAACTTCGAAAACCCTAATAAAAACGCTGTCTTTCTGTGATATTTATATTTGAGTAGAAAATTGATAGATCATTTGATCAGTTTTGAACTCAAACTTTTGAATTTTAATTTTACATAAAATTCGACAGTTTTGTATAAATTTTCAGTAAAAGTTCTCAAATTGTCACTAAATTAAAGTATAGGTAATACCTAATCCACACTATCAAAGCTTCAAATATTTGGACAAAATGTATTTAAAAAAAAACAGCCTTACGTTTAAGGTTAAATTTGAAGATTAAACCAGCTTGTTAGCTAAAATCTTAAAGCTAGCTTAAGCTTGAAGTTAGCTTCAAGCCTTGAACCAGCCTTAAGCTTTAAGCCAGCTTAAGATTTTAAGCCAATTCCAAGCTTAAATCTAGTCTTAAATTTTAAGACAGCTTTAAGTCAGCTTAAAACCTTAAGCCTACCTTAAGCTTTAAGCAAGGCTTATAATAAAGTGACTTTTTATTTATCGATTTGTTGAAGGTATTTTGATAGTAGGTATAGATCACACTTTAGTCAGGCCAATTTTATTTATGAATTGTGAAATTATAGGTTAATTTTGGTAAATAGTTTTGAGCTTATAGCTTAAATCAAACTGTAAGTTAATATGAAGTCAAGAAAACGCTACAAATGTCTATAAATAAGCAGTATTATGGAGAATTTGGTCTAGAAATCAATAAAACTTAAAGCCAATTACTTCGATAAATTGTACAAAATGTGTAAACTGAATTCCAAATATTGCAATTTTCGACATGTTACCATAAAATTTCATTCTCAAATCGTTTTATTTAAATTATCAAATGGGTCTTTTTCTGCTAAAATTTAATGTTTTTTGTGGTATTTGGCACTAAAGCTATTCACATCTTGGAGTTAGATCGTCACTGGCAATTTGAGCTTCTTGCTTTATAGCTTATCATAAATTCCGCAAAATTCCTATACACTCTCTCTCAAATGATTATGTCTACGGAAGCTGTTAGCTGCAGAATGTTGCGCTTCACAAAAGGTCATCACGGAGGATATTATGTACATAGTTAATATTAAAATAACATTCACTCGAGGAAATCTGGCGAGGGAGGAGAAACATTGGTTTGTTTGCAAGCAAGTACAAAAATACTTGTAATTAGGAGATGAGAGTAATTATGCAAAACATGCAATTTAGAAAAGAATATTTTAAAGAGCGCAGAAAAGGATTTTTTTATTTCAACACAAGATAACGTGAAATTCTATTAGGATCCTCTTTTCCATAATAACCCTCCACAAACGACATTTTAACATGAAATATAATTTTGAGAAATGGAACAAAACGCGACAAAGGCAACCCACGTTGACGCATAAATCAGGTCAGTGACATTAAAATTACTTAAGAAAATACCAAATTATGGGGATATTTCCCTCCCAGTTCGGGGAAAACGCGCCTGAATATCGAATTATTTCTCTCACGCAATTGACCATCATTTTCCAATTTCACTTTTATATGAATAATGTGGCTGTCAACAGTTTCGACAGACATGACTCACTTTCGAAATAATTATAATTAGGATCCGTAAACATTTCACATTTTGTTTGAGGGCGAAATAATCGAAATAATTGTGGTGGAAAAAAACATGCTTTTATGTAAATTAATAAGATTTCACTTTGATGAAATTGATTTATGAAGGGAAGAAAAATTACTCTGGAAATTGCCTTAGCCAAGACACTTTTCTTTTAAAGAGGGGTTACACACTCAATGCAGAACGGAGTCTAAAGGATTTTGTTTTTAGCAGATAAAGAACTTTGGACGAACTCACCTGGTGCGAATGTTGTCCGTTGCAGGCGCCTGAGGAGCAAACACCTGTCCCGGGAACCTTAAGTCCCTGTTCTTGCTTGTAATCAGGCTGATATGGAAGCAACATACGAATCTTGCCCCAACGATTAAAGAAGAGGGCTATCGCACCGGCCCATACGAACAGCACCAGCACCACAATTCCCACCTCAACACCCCGAATCTAACGAAAAAAATAATATCGCAATTTAACAAGTCATTTTAAAAAAACAGAGACTCTTCCTACCGTTGGAAGTTCTCTTGTTGTGGAGTTGCTGGTTATATTTCCAAACTCATCATAAGCTGCCAGTATGGGATAGTTGACATCTGGAAGGCCCTGAGACGACATTGGGGGACCTACTCCGTTGAAGGAGCCCCCCAGGACCCCAGAGCCCTGATGCGCCGAAGACTTTGGCGGCTCTGATGAGAAAAATTTATTTTCTTCTATTAAAAAATTGTCAGTCCTGACTACTCACACCCAACTTCATAGTGACGCTAACGACGCCATTAAAGAGCAAGTAAAACTTGTCAATTTAAAAAATATAAAGAGTAATTCAGGAAACAACGTGTCAATCAATTTCCAATATCCTGAGGATAAAAAGACATTGAGAAAGAGAATTCATCGAGCTAATCAAGTGCTGCTAATGGCATTCTCATCCATCCGCAAGTTTCGGTAAAGTCACGCTCTCTTGATACTTAACGCTTAAATGATCACAAGAAACAGGAATCGCGGTTTTAAATGTTTCATGGGAAAATCTTTGATGATTTTCCGACGAAATGAGACAATAGATTGACGAACCATGATTAACTTTACGGTTCAGTGCAAAATATAATATAATAGTTACGCCATTTTCTTTTAAACTAACTTCGAGAATTTCGAAAATTGCGGTAATTTTTAGCTTCAAATATTTTGGCAAAATGATTTTTTTTTATTTAAGTATGAGCCTTAAGCCTCGCTCAAAGCTTCAAGTTGGCTTCAATCTTATGCCTGGCTTTACTTTTAGGTTACCTTTAACTTGGTGAGCTTTAAGCTTGCTAGCTTTAATCTTAAGGCTGGATTAAAACAGTGTAGAACTCGTTTTGAGCTCAAGGCGGGCTTAATCTTAAGGCTGACTTCAATCTTAAAGCTGATTTAAACCTTCTGGCGAGCTTTAACATTCAGGTTAGATTTAGTCTGACTTTAATTGGATTGGATTGAAACTTAAGGCGTTTTCTTAATTTAAAAAACTCCTTTTCAGAAGAAAAACTCTTAAATTTGCCCTCATAAACAGTCTCTTACTCAATTCCGAAAAGTATCTAAAAATAATTTTTAAAAATCAATAGATGAGCAATAGGTGCCTTTCAGTGCAATCAGAAGCTTTTAAGTATTGAAAAAGCTTTAGATTCTGGAAAATCCTTTTTGGTAAGATATTTGGTAAAACTATTGTCATGTGACAGCAGCATTATTGCTGCTCAACGAATTTAACAGTTGAAATTGTCCTGTGATCATTGAAGTGTTAAAAATAACTTTTCGTTCACCATAAAGAGAGAATAGGTATTGTGCTATTTCAGAGAGTATAAATGAAATTTTCACTTTGTGACAATTTTGTTCGAAACTTGCACTTTCAGAGAACTATACGATGTTGCAGAATCAATATTGACTTTGTAACAATGTTTAGTTTTGTGGATGAAGAATTATTGAAATATTTTCCTATGGATGAATTGGAATAAGACAGGAAACTGCATGTAAGTATTGAAATAGCTTCAATATTTCGCTTTTGACTATTTTCAAAATAATATTGAAACGCAGTAAAAAATCTCCTGACATTATTAAATTATGCAGTGTTCGGTATATTACTCACGTCACTGTCCGTTAAAGATCTGAATTTTCTAATAAATTATATCTTTTCAAGCAATATATTTCGAAAATATAATTAGGTGTAATTAAGTAATTATGCCTTTCAATCTCACTTCAATCAAACTAGTATTTTACTAAATGTGTTGCTAATAAAAATCGAATTTCTTCTAAAAATTATATAAATAATAATTGCGCTGTTTAATATAGCCCCATCTTCCCCCTTGTTTATCCCACATGTTGTTTAACTTTAACTTTAACTTACCCAGCGTGCGAAATACTATCGGGCGACTTCTGTACTTCTTTCCGTTGAAGAGCGCCGAGACGGTGAGCTGATATTGTGTGTTGGGCAGCAAATGATTAAGAGTGACTGCTTCACTGTTTCCCGCAACTTCGGCCACAACCCTGTAACTTGATATAATGGCATTTCTGTTATATTTCCATTTTCACGTGGAAAAAAAATAAATTGTATATCCACTAATTATCCTATATAGAGACATTTTATCTCGATGGGAAGTGGCTCATGAATTCATGAGCCCCAAAGGGTAGATGTCTTATCTTTAATTTATTGATCATGTTACATGTGGGTCGGAAAGGACTCTAATATAGAGCTCCATCATAAATGTCTATAAACGCTGTTCAGCGCGACCAACCCCTCCATTTTCCGATGCTGATGAAAATGGGTCGTCAATTGCAATGATGGCAATGCTCAGTTATTAATCCCCAACGGGTTATGCTTGGTGAAATCCAACAAACACGTCTGTATATATACGGATGGAAAATTGAGAGGATTTAATCGTATTCCACTCGGCTGGACTCTGCTACAAACAATCGATTTATCACGTTATATCCTCCAGCTCCTTCTCAGGATATATTTATTTAAAATCCGTCACACAATGCCAATTTCATCGACTATATTTGGCCACTTTCGGGTGTTAAAATGTGGTTCTTTGGGGCTCCCAACATCGAACCTCACCAACACGAGTCACACAGAGAACCGTCGATAAAGACGGAAAGGTGTCTCCCTTTTATATCACTTCAATTTCTTCATTTCGGGGCTGAATGATTATTTTATGTACACGTATTGACACACACACTAAAAAAAAACACGCGTGGACTAATGTTTCATCTAATTTTAAAAGCATAATAAATAAGTGCATGTCTCACTCATGTACCATTTGTGTGTACGTGTTCAAATAGGGGAGGAAAAACAAGTGGTTGACTTTAACGATTTTCTCGACATTTCACTAACAACAGGGTGCGACAAAACTCATGAGAAAGTCATATTTTTCAGATGGGAGAAAAGAAATATGGCGCCTATAACGGTTCGTCATTCAATTTGTCAAGAGAGTTATCAAATGATTTTAGGTTTCTTATTAAAAGTTTAAGCATAAATAAAGCTCGAATGGAGCTTTATATGATGTAAATGTAAATGTTTATCGGGAACTGGGGCTAAAACCCTATTCCAAATTCAAAACCAGCTTGTTATAGTATTTATTTTATTTTATTTATTTTGAATTCATGCCCCAGGTAACAACAAGTAAAGGGACTATACAAAAAACTTTTTGCGAATATAAATTTCAATCAGAACAGAAAAAGAGTAAGGAAAAAAATGTGCGAGATTGAGATTAAGATACGGGGTCAAAAGTCTCCTTCCTGCTTTAGTTTTTAAAAGAGATTTGAAGTTTTTATCATTTACATTGAGATTTTTTGCGAGGAAGACATTATATTATTTTATGGAGGAGAACCTGAGTCCTTCAGTTCCAAATTTTGTAGAATTAGGTTTATAATTTTTGAGTTTTTGCTTGTGCCTATAGTGTGATTATTTGACATTTAGTAGGTAATAAAAGGATCAAGAACTATTTAACTTTAGTAGGAATGGATTAAAAAAACAGTTTTCGAGAAGTTTTCAAAAGCCATTTCTTGAAATTACGGGTAGGTTACAATAATTTAAAAATAATAGAATTCAAAAATTATTTGGTTATCAAATACGGATTAAATTAAAATCTTTTTGTTTTACATCGTTGTGTGAGATTAAACAGTTCTTGGTTGTAGATTCTTTTAAAGTTCAGTTCATCGTCAAAATTATTTTGATTTCTTGTACGTTATAAAGAAAATGTCTCACGTGAGTTTTTGTCACGGTCTTTAAACCCAAAGAGATAAAAATGCATTCAGGTAATACGTTGGGAGGATTACTTTCGGTTGTGTAATTAACTTATACATAAGAGAGTTATCACACGAGGAATTTGACGCAAAAACTTATTGCATCGACGCAATAACTCGACAAAAATAGTGTCATCCTCTCATATGATTTACATTGGTTAGAAAGGGACACAGAAACGTAACAATGAAAGATTATTGCGTTCTCCGGACGCAATAATCGCTTAGTTTTTTGTCCCTTTTAAACCAAATGTAAATCAGATGAGAGGAAGACACTTTTTCGTCGAGTTATTGCGTTTTCGTGTGATAATTCAGTAATAAAAAGTTTTAGTAAATGAACTATCCTTTCCAAAAACGAAATATCTGTGTTTCAGAGGCTCAACTTGAGCCTTTACGTAACGCCTAATTATTCGAAGGCCTATAAAGAAATTCTAAGTTTCTATAAGCTTTCATTAAAAATCCCAAAAACAGAAAATATTATAAATAGTTTATGTTTACATTTTTGTTTTAGTGAATTATCTTTGATGCTTCTTGTTTTAAAAACGAAATGATTTTCTAAGTAAATCCCATTTCTGCCACCAATGTTAAGGCATGTAATCAAATCTTTTCAGGGTAGATTCTTTTATTTTCTTTCGGAATTTTACGAAATTGCCTATAATTTTGAATACTTATCGTAATGTTTAGTAAGCATACAAAGTCATTGATTGTGCATTCCTTGATTATTGGTTATTATTTCTATTAAATCTGGAGATCGAACTAGGCTTAAAAGAAATAGAAACACGCTATAGTTGGTGTTGCATCATAAAATAACAATTTATTTATTTATTTTTTCTTTTCAAATGTTAAAAGTTAAAGCAAACACAACTGGACCCTAGAATTGTTGTGATAGTTATTCATTTAAACGTCCAAGAACATCCCACGAGATACAAAAGAATAAAAATCAACTTTTAGAAAACTTTATCAACTGAACATATGTCTCCCCGACATAAAGTTTTTTGAACTTTGTTCTTTTCAGAGTAAACTTTTTGAAGAAGATCTTATCGTTTTCTACTTTGGTTGTCCACTTTTTATCATGCAGTATAAATATTTGCAAAAAAAACAACTACATTGTCTTGTTTTTGTCACAGATTTTGCCACACCCTGTGTCGATGTGTTTGTATTGTAATTACAGAACAAATTTTCCCCAATAAATATTCTTTATCAGGAACGCATACACTTTACACAGAGCCTCGTGTCCCTCTGTGGCTTTTTTTTTGCTCCTGATGTACGTGAGCAATTGATTGCTTCACAGAATTGACCAAATCGATACACAAAGGAGCAGAGAAGACGTACAAAGGAGACTGAATTCAGTTTCCTCTTTTCACATCACTGATTTATAGAGTGAATCAAAAATTGACGGAGATTCTGGTTGGCAAATAAAATTTTTTCGGAGAAACTGCACAAAGAATTTTTCGTCTATTTATAAAAATCAATTTGAAATTTTTTTTCTTTCAATCCATTTCACAAGAAAACTTCTCCCAAAAAAATTCTCGGTGACTTTCACATTTTGATATAATGGAATCACATAACGAATGTCTATGAGGTGGAAGTGAAACCTCTCAATGATTAATGGGGACTTGCCGAAAATTTATTTTAAAGTATAAACCGGAACGTCGGGACACTCACCTAGACGAGAGAGAGAGGATATAAAGAATGCAACTCCTTCGCGGCCGGATTGATTGACTCTGACCGAACTGGCTAGATTCCTATTTCCGTCTACCGAGCCTCGTCACGAATTCAACGGAAAATCTTGGGGCTGAGGGTTGGGGGGTGGGGGGAGGGGGTCGAAAGAAACGGAGGGAAGACAGATACTCGTGTGGTCATTTAGATACACCACTTGCCTTGTATGTAATTTGTTAAGGACAATAATAAAGGACACCGAGTCCACGCTACATCAACCATTTATCGCGCGCGCTACCAATAATTTTATTCGGTCGAGGACTCATCCTCCAAGGAGAATCAATTAAATTCAATACAATATGTTTTGCTCTCTGAACGCAAAAAATACCTTTATACGCCAATTGATCCTCAAATAAGGAAGCCTTATTGATGGTAATTTTGCAATTGTAACGCTTAAATCGATTTTTCCGGATTGATTTGAATGAATAAACACGGTCTTTTGTGGGTGGATCTTTTTTTCACTCCCACATTTTATGCAAACGGTGAAAGTCGTGGGAGTGAATTTGACGAGTGGAAACTCTATCGCTTGACACAGGACGATATAGAGTTAGATTTTTTTTACTTTATTCCGACAGTGGCTTTATTAAAGCCTGGTTGAATGTGGTCTCATTCAATTTGCTGTTTAAAATCCTTATACTGTTGATTTTTGGGTTTTTATACACATTCCCAGGATTATGGGGGATTCGAGGGAGTCATCTGTTGAATAATTAATTTAACCCACCACTGCACTCAGAGGAATTCGAGTGTGAATGTGTCAAGGGAATTAAGAGGGGAGTATTATAGTGATTTAGACGAATGTATCACATTAAAAGCTATAAATACCAGTACTTTATTTAATTAAACATTTTTTATCATATAACCCATGAGAATATGGTAAGTTCTTTTATGTTGGAATAGAGCATTCGCTTTTCAAATGTATGACAAATAAGGAATTGAAAAAAAGAAAAAAAAACAGGAGAAACGCTAAGAAGGGAAGGTAAAATATATTTGAAGTTTCAAAAAAAAATATCTGAAACCTTTTACAGCAAAGTTATGAACTTAGGAATTATTAAAATTTTCTTAAAAAATTGTTAAGTTTAACCAATTTAACTGAAACAGCGATATTTTACTTTAAATCAATTTCGCAAAATATTCTTAATGTTTGAAAAAAAAATAAAAATTTAATATTATTTCTGAGATTTCTCAATTTAAAACAAAAATTGAGAAACTTTTTTAATAATCTTTCTTTTTCTTGAAATATTTTTAAAGTTAGCGCATTTATTGAAAAATTTTGAAAAATTTACGCTACTTAAAATGCTTTCAAGAATTGTGAAGAAAACCCAAGAAATACTTTTATGTAACACTTACTTAACTCATAGTAACCTCAACGTGATGTAATGGCCCAAAAATAAGTAAATAACGAGTCAAATTACAGTTACTGGGAATATCTACCATGTTTTGGACGTCACATTGACTAGAAGTTACTTAAAATTTATAGTGCCTAAAATTAAACGAAAGTAATAGACTCTAAGAAGTAATATTTATGTAAAATTGTAGTCAACGTTGCCATTTCTAAGTAAGTAATACGTCTGCGGGTTACCTCAAATCTACGACATAGTTTGTTTCGTCAACTTTGTTTTGAGGTTAGATTTTCGACGAATTTTTGTCGAAGTTACGGATCTTGCTTTACGTAATTTTATCTAGAAACTTTTACGATAATATGACGGTTTTTTGAAGAAGAAAGCAAAATCACCAGGAAAAACAATTTAGATATAAGAAAGTTCTCTTTTTTATTCCTGTGAAACATCCTTGATCTTGTTTAGAAACAAAATGTTATCTACATAAATCCCATTTCTGCCACCAATGTTGAAAGATGTAATAGCAGCTTTTCCGGGTAGTTTGTTTGATTTTCTTCTAGCAGTTAATAAATTTTCCGGAGTTGCAAATAACTTAGAATACTTATCGTATCTAAAGTCTACACATTAACATCATAAACTAATAATAAACTTTTCTCTGAGTACATAAATATGTTACTATGGAGGTAATTAATCATGTAACATTTTGAAGATGTCACCCAAACGCTCCTTGGTTGAGATAAGATTTTGTTGACTTTTTGAAGAATGACATGCCTTTATAATACAATATTCCTCATAAACAAACATTGTATAGCTCATTCTTGTGTTCGGTCCTCCTCAATCACTCATAGTTCCCCAACAAGAAATGCTTTTTGAATAAAACTGCCTCTAAATCCTCGCTTTTATGGCTCTCTTTGCATGCATAAATGCCACAATTTACGACCTTTTTGATATATATTCTTCTGAAAGACGTTCTCAAAAGCCTTCAAATTTGCCTATTGAAAACAAATTTTATCACGTCAACTAGAAGATAATCTGCCAAGGATATTTGAGAAGCATTTACATGAATTTCTATATAAAGTGAAAGCTGCCTAATACATCGCATTCCTTTTCAATTACCTCCGATTTCCATCAACGTCTTTCATAACATTAAATTTAATAAGCTCCTTAGAACCTCATCAAAATGCAATTCAAACGATAAGAGGAGTGAGAGAATAAATTATGATTTACAGCGAAATGAATGATTTTCCGGTGGAAATTTTCGGGGTGGTTGGGGTGAGATTTTCACGTGAAAATATTCCGTTGTCTGTTTGACGGGAAATATCGATAAATATCACGGGAGACATAAAAAATGCACGGAGAAAATTGGGGAATAAATTCTTCGGTGGTGGGATTCATGGGGAAAAAAATTCGGGTGAAAGTAAAATAAAATGCGACAAGAAATGGATGGGAAAGCAGCATTTACCTGGCATCAGTTGGTTTGTATGTAACATCGTATTTCTGAATGGGCTTGGAGCTGTTGTAGTTGAGTGATGTTTGCCAAGAGACTCGAACTGACGACGGAGTGAGAAAGGTCACCGTAATATTCTCAGGAGCAACTGATGAGAAAGAACCTTGGAAAGAGATGATGGAAAATTAAATTACGGGTTTGTAATTAAGAACTGATTTTTTCTGAAGGATCAAATTGAGTCATATTGAGTAGAAAATGTTGAAGCAATTTCTTAAACTCTATAGGGATTTTTTTAAATCTTGAAATGTTTTAAAAAGCTCCTAAAATTGATGGATTTATCAGTTAAGGATAAACTTCACGCTATTAACACTAATTCCCAGACTACAAGAGACACATCTTATCAAGAGACGTATCTCATTTATCATCTCTCTTGATATTGATTTGTAGATTTTTTTTAAATGAAATTTCTCCAAAAACTCAATTAATACATTCACGATTTTCTTTTTGTTTTACCGGAAAATTCATTTCTGATATTTTCAAGGATATTTTTCAAAAATGTAATTCATACTGGATACAATTGGAAATATGATCGTTTACTGATAGGAAATTTAATTCCAGAGAATTCAGCCGTAGGATATACAACATAGCGAAATAGCTGGTGATATGCCAGAATGTTTGATGCCTTTGCGGCCTCTGTGTTTGAAATAGCGGATTGAAATAAACTTATTCGAAGAAGCTTTCCTATTCGGAAACACTTTGAGCTTTTGTATTTCGCTCAATGAATGTCAGCCTTTATCGAAATCTTCATATAAAATTAGTAAAATTGCCATTTCAATTTCTAATTGCAAATGTTGTTTGAGTGTTTATAAGATTTCATTTCACTCAGTTTAGTTGCAATTGAACCGCATTTGCATAATTTAAAATTACAAACAACCCTTTTAAAGGTTTTACTGTGCCTTTATAAATTTTTTTATTATATTTGGAAGAATTTGTCATGAACTTTGCTTGTTCAGTATTCAAGTTTTGCAAATAATAACGTTAATAAAAATTTGTCAAGGGGGGGATATTACTGTCAAAATGGTGTACAAAACTTCCAGCAGTTCGATATTTTGCAAAAAAAACTAAAAAAGCTCTTAAATATTTTGAATTAAAGAAATCTATGACGAACTCCATAACAACTTTAAATAGAATAAATGAAAAAGTTTTATAAAATTGAAAAGCTCTTCAAAGTTTACTAAATCTTTCGGCAGAAGTTGTAAAAGATTTTTTAAAAACTTTGAACGCTCTTCAAGAAACTTTTCTGTAAAGCTGAAACTTAAAAAAAATACCCTGTAAATTTCTTTAAAAGCCTCGTAAATTTTTCAAATTTCAGTCAAATAAACTTCTATACATTCTTGTAAACCATTAAACTTAGTACAAGAACCAAATGAATTTTTAAGGGTCACAAGCAGTTCAATATTTTGCAAATGCTCATAAAATTGAACTAACTTCTGTTTGAATTCTAAAGAAACTTCAAAAAGTTCATAATCTCTTCTTTGAAAGGTGAAAAATTACTTTTCTACGTTCAGAATTTCAGACATTCACCCATAAACTATTTGGATAAATTATCGATAAACCGCGCGTTATGCTGAATCCACATTATTAAAATTAATCATCACAATAACCTTCAACAAATCAATAAACAAAAAATTTACTTGGTTATGCCTTGCTTAAAGCTTAAAACTGACTTTAGCTTAGGCTAAGATTTTAGCTAACTTAAAGCTGACTTTATAAGCTTCAGTTTTAACTTTAAACTTAAGGCTTACTTTAAAAAAAATACATTTTTGAAGAGTTTTTCTTTAAGCCCTTATATTTGTTAATAGCTTTTCAGATTAAATTAAAGATAATTAATTTGTCGGTGTTTGTGAATCCCAGCCTAAGTTATATATCCGCTAAATATTTCCCCCTTGATTCGTGACGAAGACTAATACTACATAGGGGGAGATGGGGATGTTCCAGAACGGGGCAGCTACAGAACATGAGATTTTCTCATATTATTTCCCCATGAAGAGATTGCTTGCCCCAATACAATGTTTATAGTCCTTTAGCTCTACACTTTACGAAAATTTGAACAAT
>CAKKOB020000634.1:26531-41706 GCA_918844115.2 Phlebotomus perniciosus | reverse complement strand
GAAAGCTCTCTCTATAAGAAAACTTCAAGAAAATCTGCAAAAGCTCTCCAGAATTTTCAAATGATTAGCTATAACTTCAAAAGCTCTAAAAATCATCCAAAAGCTTAACAAACTTTCCAGATTTTTTTTTAAATGCTCGCAAATATCTGCATTAGTGCTTTACTGGAATTTTACAAAGCTTTCAGCTAATCAAGCTTATTTTTCAAAGTTTAGGAGTTTCCTTAAAAGCTTCTGAAGGTTTTCAAAAGCTCTTAAAAATAATCTAAAACTCTGGACGAACTTCCGAGAGGTCCTGATTTTCCTTGCATGCTTTCAAAATTTCTTGAGTTGTGTTAGCAATTCCATTCCACTTCTAAAAGCTCTAGCGCACTTCCATTCAAATGTACATCACTTCTAACCATAATATCCCCCACTAGCTTTATTTCAAGATTTAAGCTATTTGTTTGACCATGTCCAGCTTTATATGTAAGTTTTATGTGTCATTATGAATCTTTAAAACCGCTCCTCTTATGTAGGTAATTGTAATAACTTTTTTCATACATAATTTATAATAATTTTCTTCATATTTCAAAAATTTAAAAAAAATATACTTCCTAATTAAGTTATAACAAATTTTGTTGAAAATATTTAATAAAAAGCCAGTATTATTTACATTGGCAATTAAATGGTTCTGTGGTGAAATTTAATTTTCAGAAACTCTCAGCTAAAATGATACGTGCTAACACGAATGGGGTCAATGATTCTGCCAATTTCCACCCCAGAATTCATGGGAGTTGCATCTCATAGAGCCGAGCTAAGTTTATTACCACTGAATTTATACGAGAGAGAAGCTTTTCACTGAAATTCCGGTTTTATGTATCTCGTTTAATATTTAAATTGCCCAACTCTTTTGGGGCCTCATTCGGATTATGTGATGCCCAGGAAAGGCAAAAAGGATATTTTTGTAAAAAGCCCACTCCCTCTCTGAAAAGGAATTCTCCTTTTCTTTTTCAAAGGAAAGGGGAGCTCAGCAACAGATTTTACAGGTGTCTGCATATGGATGCATTTTATCGGGTTGCCAAATACATTCTTGGATAGGATCCAAAATTCCAAAAATGTGTTACGATTTAAGTCCATTCCTCAAAGGAATTTTCCATTGTCTCTCGTATTCTCTCCATTCACGAGAACATGGGGATATTTAAGATACTTGATATGGAGTGTTCAACTGAGATTAGGTCAAGTTTAAAGTTTGTAAGTATGGTTTCCATTACACATGAGAGAGGTCCATTCTTGTATTGAAGTGTCTCTGGTGCTGCCAGTTGGTCCATTGCTGGGATTTGCGGTGAATGGGACAGCACACTTCCTCTGGCACACAACTGTATCCATTCTGCATGTCTGTTAATATTTTTTCCCGATTTATCATACGCCTAATTCAATTTTCCGCCTCTCCCTTTCACCGCTCCTAGTATGCGTCTTATCATCATCTCCCTCTTATTACTTGTGCCGTTTTCATCCACTACTTCCACCCCCTCAACAATCTGCACACCCCCTGGGCGCCCTATCTCGCCTCTGACTCGTTCATTTGGTTATATTCGCCCGCACAAGTGTTGATTCATTTTTCTTTTTTTTATTTTCTCTTAAGCCAAATTTTTTTTACGACACTCACACTTTAACAATTTTTCAGTATAACTTCGTTGGAACACATCATTTGCTAAGTTTTGAACTATAATACGAACTCGTTCGCGAATTTGCCCCTAAAACTGCTGTCACGGGCCCATTCGTTGGGGGATAAGGGGTGGTCTGGGGTGTGCTGGGAAAATTATTATAGATGGTTGTTGCGAAAATTAATTTCTCCTTCCGATGGGTGGGCTGGCTCGGGCTCCTGGGCGCCAACACTCGAGTATATAATCCAAAAAAGATGTATCCAAGGATTCACTAAGAGTTATCTCTCTCTCAAAATTCTCAAATTTATTCACGCAAAAAGTCTCCTCTTGACTCACATGAACACGTCCTAATAAGCGATTCGCTCTCCTCTCTGGAGGTTGGGGATAGAAAACTTATTCACAAGGTGGTATCGTTTTTTTCTGCACGCTGGGGAAAAGGTGGATGAAGAAAAACTGAAACTCATTGATTGTCCATAGGATGGGATATCTCTCATGTGACACACACTCAATATCCACTGGAGTGCACCATTAATCGGGGAATTTGCATGTTAATTTGCGGATTAAATTAAAAAGAGTTCTGACTTGTGTGGTGTTGGAAAAAAAGCACACAAAAAAAGTTACACAGACATTTTGTGTCCTCCCGTCTATGTCGAAGACAACAGAACAACCCGAAACCGGAACACCAACTACTTGGTGGCTGGAAAATCTGCGAATCCACTCTCTCTGGGTTGAGCAAAACTTCCCCATGAGCAGAGCCTAACCCCGTTCGGGGCCATGCCGAGTGGGGCACGATTCGACGTGGGAGATGGTTTTCTCAGGGACCAGCTTCCCATCCATGCAGCGGCCAGCCCGAGACAAATCGATGCGTGCGCAATCATCGTGACATCCCTGTTCTGGAATTCCCACTTTAGCCCACCAATTCAGGGAATTTCCATCCACGCGCTATATGCATCCCATTCCAGCAAGTGGGTCGAGGATTTTCTCACAATTTCCCCCGCCAAAAAATTCCCAGAAAGCTCAATTACTCAGTGGAAAGCTTGTCTCATCCGAAAATTTCCCACACCCACTCCTCCCTATGAGCTCATTGGAAAAGAGGCACCCATGAAAACGGACGTGTTGCAATTTTCCACGGTGAACCTTTCCGCTGAGAGAGAGAGAGCGCAGAGAGGGCTTTCCGAGGCAATATTCCAGGGAGAGCTTTTTTAGAGCTTTTCAATTTTCGCCCTCCCCCGAATCTTCTCCCAAACATTTTCTCTCTTTCTCTCTCTCTCGTCTCTCCGGTCATGAGTACAAAGAATCAAACCGACAGCCACAGATTATTCCCCTGAACAATTTACTGGCAGCAACTGTGTTAGTGAATTGAGGTCCTTATACATAAGGGCAAAAGAGATATTTCCATCAACTCCCTTATATATCACCGATGTGTACCTCATTGTACGGAGAGAGCCCAGCTAAAAAGTCTCAGGCTGTGTCAGTCACTGGCTCAAGACGAATGACAATTTCGACCAACTATTGAATTACATCTCTACGATCTCAAGTGCCGTCTCATGCTCAGAAAAATGCTCCATCGGACAATTTAATGAACATTTTCCATGAGGCAAACAGATAATCAATTGCCCGCCTTACCAGGATACACTTGCTGGGCGCTTTTCTGGATTCAACAGCTTTTTCTACACGTCACCAAATCTGGGGAGTTGCTGGATGGAAAATTACACGGCACTTCTTTGAATGTTTGAGTCTGTCATCAATTTTGGCGTAGTCCATTATTAAATGTTATTCGGATGTAAAGTGAGGAATTTTAATGAAACGGCAAAACTTCCAGGAAGTGTTTTTCGGATCGGATCAATAATAATGTTTTAAAAGCTATTTTGTGGAAGAATTTTAGGTGTGTTAAAGTTATATTTATAGAGTTCTCTTGGGTGAATTTATCATATCTTCACTAATTAAAATTATAGGTATAGGGGGGTGTGGGGCAGTTATGCTTAGGGCAATTTTATTCATACATTTTACCATGCCCAGAATGGGAGTCATCAGAAGAGGCTTTTTGTTGCCATAATTCAGCGGCTGTAACCAGAGCCTTCATAAGAGGTAAAATTGTGTAAGAATATCTCTCAAGCAAACTAACTCTCAAACGGAAGTGCTAGACTCCAGACCGTATTCTGCCTTATCACTGTGACCTTCCAGTTGCACGTAAGCACTTGATTGCAAAAATATCACTTGAAGAGTTCGAGATATAAAGATTGGCTCTTTTATAGCAACTGAGCAAAAAAAACAATAACACGTATCATACTGCACGACATACATCTAAATATAAAAAGTAAAGTGTGCATATCTGAATTGGCCAGATCACCACCAAACCAATAAATATGTATAGTTCGAGACTCCAAGAGTACGAAAATAATGAGGTAGATCAGAATGGGCTCACCTGTAACCCCTATACTCTAGGGAAAGCCTCCCATCATTCTTTTATTAGTGCCTTCCATACAAATTTAATCATTTTTGGACATTTTTGACTTTTTCAACTCAATTTATTACACGCCACGCAAATAGTGGCGCGAAGAGCCTCGTATACTAATAATACTTTCCTGACGAGCATTTTTACAACAGAGCTGTATAAAATTCTTACTGATAAGATGCACTGCGAACTGGCTATAATTCAAGTTCAAGAGGCTTAAGCAAAACTCAGTCAATCTAGTGCCTCTAAAGAGTGAAGTCTTATAATGTTTGTTAGAAAAAAATATATCAGTGTCAACCAGTTCTGTAGGTTCTCAGCATATGCTAAAAGGGTAATTGACTCTTTAGAATTACAATACAGTGTATTAGGTAATTATTAATTTTTATAATCCTTTAAACACAATATTCAAGGTTACTGCTTCTGATTTTAACGATGAAGTCATTGACGAGAGCTGGAGAACGGCAAAGCCGTACAAAAGTATTCCTGGGCCTTCAACTTTCAATCTCATTAGAAGCTTCATGCCAGGAGGAAGATTCCACGCCATGCAGTATTCAGACGTTCATAGATCTTTAACCAAAGAGCATGGTCCTATTTACAAGCTCAAAGGTGCTTTTGGCAGGAAAGATATGATCTTTGTGGTTGATCCGAAAGACTTTGAAACTGTATTTCGCACTGAAGGAGTTTTCCCAGACAGGACGGGACTTGAATGTCTCGACTACTACAGAAAGCATTACAGGAAGGACCTGTACAAGGTTTCCAAAGGCCTAACCAGTGAACAAGGACAAGCCTGGTGGGATCTTCGGCAGAAAGTTAACGGGGTAATGATGAAGCCCCAAGTCATAAGGAAGTATACTTCAGCCGTTGATGAAGTGACCAAAGATTTCGTGAGAATGTAAGTCTAAAGGTTTGATGCTAAATGATTTGGTCTAAGATTATCTCGTTTTACAGTTTGCACAACCTAAGAGATTCGAACTTGGATACACCCTCCAATTTATTTCTTCTACTAAATTTCTGGTCATTGGAATCAATTGCTAACGTTACAATAAATTTAAGATTAGGGCTGTTAAGTGATAAGCGTGATAAGAAGTCAGTTGAACTGATGGAAAACATCAAAACATTCTTTCGGCTAACAAATGAACTTGATATTCAACCGTCTGTGTGGAAAATCTACAAGACCAAAAAATTTAATCATTTCATGCAAATTACTAATGATATTCATGAGTGAGTAGAAAACATGAAAGATCTTAAAGATAAACTCATTTTATACAATTTCATGTTTGTAATAGTGTTATATCCGAACTCGTTGACAAAGGTCTGGAGAATTTGGAGAGTTTGAAGCAGAGCAATAAGGAAGAAATCGATGCAAGAGAGAAAAGTGTTCTTGAAAAACTATATGAAATTGATAAGGATATCGCAATCATAATGACTGTTGATGCTCTTTTTGCTGGTGTTGATACGGTAAGAAAGTTTTATTAAGAACAATAATAGGTTGTTAATATTGTTCCCATTTAAGACATCGAGTGGAGTTTTTTCTGTGCTTTACAATTTAGCGACGAATCCTGAGAAACAGAACATTTTGCGAAATGAATTGCTGGAGATCCTCCCAGAAAAGGATTCACCATTAATTCCAGAAAACATGAGAAATATGCCGTACCTGAGAGCTTGCATTAAGGAAGCCTTCAGGCTCATGCCGGTTGTTAGTGCAAATTTAAGAAGAGCGGGACGAAATATCGTACTCAAAGGATATCAAATTCCAGAACATGTAAGAATTGATACTAAAACTTTAGATAAATTTTGGATATATATTTTATTTTTTTCAGACCGCAGTACTGATGCACAATCAAGCTGTACATATGGATGAACAAATCTTCCCGGAACCTAAGCTTTTCCTCCCTGAAAGATGGTTAAGAACTGAAAAGAAGCAAGAAAACTACAATCCATTTGCCTTTCTTCCCTTCGGATTCGGTAGTCGAAATTGCGTTGGACGACGGTTTGCAGAACTTGAGATGGAATCTCTTGTGATGCGATTGGTGAGGAATTACCATCTGGAATGGCATCATCCACCGCCTGAGATTCGCTCCTTGACTATTAACATGCCTCACGGGGATCTAAAGCTGCGTCTTCGTGAATATCAAAGTTTATAAAAATATATATGGTTTGAAGAATTTATATAACACACAAACAAACATTTTGGAGATGGGTATTTTCGGACTCCTGAAATCATGAATGGTAGAGTTTTGTATTTCTTTTATGTTTAAATAAGTTTGTACCTATCTTAATTATTATAACAACTCATTGTTAAACGTATTATATAATACATCTTGTAGTTCTAAAACAATGTATGTACTATGCATTAAGAATGTACTATGTACTATGTACTAAGAAAATATGCACAGGTAATTTTGCCAAGCATTCAACACTGTTTTCATTCATGTCTTTGAAGTATAATGAGAAGGTTTTGAGAATATGTTCTTAGTATTTATTATAAAGAAATAACTAGGTTAAAGTACGTGTAACTTTTCATCATTTTGTAAGGTAAAGAAAAACAAATTAATCCTATAAAATTCTACTTCGTATTGAAACACTTGGAAATTAAATGAAGTGCGAGAATTAAATGAAATTTCTCTATATAGGTACTATTTTCTGCACGTGGAGGCAAAAATAGCCAGAGATGTACGAAGAAAGAATCATAGGTCAAGGATGGGATTAGGCTGAAATTCTCTGTTCTACCCCGAGAGAGAAAAATCTCTCACTGTCCCCTGGAAGAAAGGCCGGGCAACAAGAAACTTTTTTTATGGTCAATCAATAAAAATGTCGTTAATCAGATCCCCAAAAATCTCACCCTCTCGCATCTGGACTTGATGTGCGGAGACACCCCCAGTTTTAAGTATGTGTACAGCAAATAAGCCACTCGGCTGAGTCGTCATCACTCATGCTAGCGCTGTTAATGCAGAATTAATTTATGCAGACACATACCCTGAAACAAATTTCCTCGATGGTACTCCTTGGAGCACACCGACTACCGTGCGTACATGCTCTGTGATAATTTATTATTGTGTCCAATTTGAGTTCGATTAAATGACATTATTCATGGCAATGCATAAATTTATGCTCATTACGAGAGCGAAAGCAGAGAAAAAATGGAGAAGCTTCCGGAAAGAGGCGAGTAAATTCTATTTGAATAATAAACTCAAATCCTCTGGTAAAATCTCAATAACACAAAGTACGAGTTAGTTGTTCGCCCCCTATGCTGCTACTCTTAGCCTCATACAAATACGTGTTATGTTTTCCTAATTAGTCATCCGAGGCGCAAATTGTATCAACATTTTCTGGTGCTGTGCCAAGAGAGAATGAAAAAAAATGTGTGAAACCATCTGAAATGATCATTGACAATAATTCTCACTATCTTTTGGTCGACAGTTTGCTGAGCGGGGGGAGGGCATTTGGTATGATGAGGGGACAATTTTTCAATGTGATTGAAACACATTCAATGGAGGGAAGAGCTCCATGTGTCACAGATTAAATTTCACTCGATTTCATGCGAATTTCGTCCCTAGAGAAACTTTTCTATCAATCTTACTCAAAATGGGTGGACACAAAAAGGATTGATAAGTGTCTCGAGCATTAATCACCGAGTGATATGAAATTTGTGCAATTTACGAGTGGGACGAACAAATTGACATCAATATTTATTCCCTTGATAGTTTAATGTGAAATTTCTAGAGAAATCAATCAAAATAACTCAAGAGTGTCTAAGTTGAATATGGAGTACGTTTCGGAGATATGGAAATCTGGTGAATAGGGAATACAGAGTGTTAAGTCAATATGCAGAGAATCTGTTGATTGTCGGTCTCGAGATTATCCGGTGTAAGAATTCAATTATAGTATGTGAATGCCAAGCCATTCGTGGTGTCTTTTCATCTCACCACATAAATCCCACCTTCATCCTTGGGCATTAGCATGCACTCCAAAGCCATCACCCTGTGTCTCCCCAGAGAGAGACCTGAACCAAGCCATTGCAATTAGCCCGTGTGTGTATTTACCCAAGTGGTTAGTACTACAGCTCGTATCGTCTGTGACCCATGAGCAAAATATTCAATTTATTCTACTTGCGATCACCTAATTGCAGAGATAGAGAGGTGGTGCAAATGCACGTGGAGACTTGATAAATGAGAGCACACTTTGCATTCATCTAATCAATTCTGACTCGGGAGTCCTTTCACCTCTTCGCTTTCCACAGAGAGAGCTTATTCCATCCATTAACAGACATATCAAGTTTCCATGGAAAATTTTTTCTCATATATACGTACATCCAGCGCTTCCACCGATAAAGTTTCCCTGATATGACTTAATAGTTGCGAGAATGATGCTCACAAATAAGTGGATGGCAATTTGGGTCAATTTACTGAGGACCAATTTGATAAACTATGGCTTTTGACCACTTCAATATCTTCTTCTTCCGTATATATTGCAAAAATGGAGGAATGAAGAGATTCAGCCTGGGCCCACAGTTGGTTTGCTGGCTATATTTCTTATCCCATCTGGTTTCAACACTATTGGGTTCATGACAATATTTATAGTCTCTCCCCTTTTGCCCTAACCCCCGATAGGGTTTCGCTGCATCATGACACCCCTTGACTTTCCTAAGAGGATGACCAATTTATCTCTGTCAGGTTGGAAGATTCTCAAGCACTCTGTTAAAGCCCCCTCCCGTCCTCAAAATCTCAGTCTTGTTGAGTGGAAAAACAAATAATCAGCTCGATTGACACAATAGGACTAAGTCTTGCAGTAAAGATAATAAACATATGACAAGCAATTAGATCTGTAATAGATTGACTCGCTCTCGGCACTCATGTACCTACTATCCATATGTGGCAATAAACATCCAGGAAAGAATTTAAATTTATCTCTGGAATTGATATCAGGGAACACTAACGTTCCCGTAATAAAGTTTAATCCCTTAAGGTAGGGGAATCTCGTTAGATGGGCAGTTTTGGCATAAAAATATACGCTTGGTTTGAGAGCCGCAGCTTTAAGCTACAGGATCCTAATACCGCAAGAAGAAAAACGTAGATTTCTTAAATTCTATATCTTAAATCTAATAATGGAAAGATTAACTTTAAAAACAAATAATTAAATAACCAAGGGGGAGATATTATGGTCAGAAGTTGTGTCTTTGGATCTTTTGGGCTGTGAAACCTTTCGGTTAAACTTGAGGGCTTTTACAATTCATTTAGAACCTCTTAAACTTGTGAGGCTTATAAGGAAATTTCGAAACATGAAGAAATAAAATTTAAAAATGCTTTCTAAAATTGCTGTTGAATAATTGTAAAGCTTTTGACTAAGTTTTACGAGCTTTAGAGCTTTTGAAGATCACGTCAATCCCTAAAAAAATAGAGTTTCTGGAAATATTTCCAAAGGTTTTGTTTGGAATTTTATTTTCGTCATGTTGATTCAAATTTTTGAGAGCTTTTGCAGATTTTCATGGAGCTTTCTTAGGCATTCTATAGAAAAGAAAATTAATGAGATGAAAGCTCTTCAAGGCTGCTTTAAACCCCCTTTAAGTTTCCCATTAAGCTCATTTAAGCTTTCTTTTAAAACACTTTAAAAGCTTCCTTTAGAAGCTCTTTAAAGCTTCATTTTTAAGCTCTCTAACACATTTGAACTTTGTTCTAAGACTTAAGGGTCAATAGACATTTCCTTTTGAAACTTTATAACCCCATCCCATCAGAAATGTCCCGCCCAGTTTGCATCGCACTTATCAGTGCGGAAAAGCGCGATAAACAGTGAAAAGAATAGTTTTGCATCTCACTCGCGAGAGACAATTAACATGAATGACTGGGTGTTGGGTATTGGCGAACAATAATGTAGATCATCTGTCGGTGACAATGGCACAACTGTCGCCCGTAGAATGTGTGAGAAAATTCTCTTTAACGAGCGGTTGGGGGAAGCCGGAGGGAGGCCATAATATTGAATGTCTCGCTATCAAGACAGTGGCTGTTTGCCTGCCATACCGCACACCGTGTCTATTTGAACAGAGAAAAGAGTGTGTGTCTTTGCGAAGCGTCTCTCTTGAAGGAGTCTGTATGACTTTATTGGGTTGAGTGTATAAAAATTAAGTCGTAAATTATGTGGAATATCACTTTGTCATCAAGTGCTTGGTATTGTTTGCCTCAACCGCATTAATTCTGCGGTGCTGAGATTTAATTTTAAACCACTGATCACCGCACGGAAAACTTATCTCTCTCTCCCGCTTTTCACTCATCAGTCAGTTTCTTTTGTGATTTTCTCAATTGTGAATAGACGGTGGGGTCTTGAAGATCTCATGCGGTGTGAAAAGTGCGGGAAAAAGAGTGTTTTCGAAAATAATGTGAAGTTTTTCTTGAGAGTTGGTGAAAAACGTGCGGTGTTTGCGAAGAGAAACATGAATATGTTTCACTGTTTTATGCTAATTAGTGTGAATTTCCTCCTATTGTGTGCCAATGCCAATGCGAAAGGCCACCACTTTAGACATGTGGTCAGTGATAAGACCATCAGCTTCACAAATTGCACCGTGGAGAACCTGAAGAACATCCGAGAGTATCACATGCAACCGGAGGATGTCGTTATCAGCCAGTGTCACGTGCCTGAACTCCCAAATGCTCTGTTCTTGCGATCATCAACGCTCATCTCGCTAGAAATTACGGATTGCCACCTGGAGACCATCCAAGATTATGCTCTAAATGGCCTTAACCACTTGCAAGTGTTAAATCTCACACGAAATAATATTTCAATGGTGAAATCCTGGAGTGATCATGATCTCGAGGCGGTGCAGATGATCGATTTGAGACGAAATCAATTGAGAGAACTCAATAAGAACACCTTTCGTCGATATCCCAATCTCACACGTCTCAACTTGGCTGTGAATTTCATCGAGACGATGAAGGAGAACACCTTCAAATTCACACCTCATCTCAAGTACATCAATCTGGGCAAGAATCTCATCACTCACATCGAAGAGTATACATTCAAAGGACTCCACAAGCTCACTCACCTGTCGCTCCATCACAACCAGATTCGCTACATTGATTTCTTTGCATTCGTCAGCAACAGCCATTTGAAATCCCTTCATCTGCAGGGGAATCAACTGGCAGTGTTTGAAGCGGAACTTGTGGCGAATCTGCCACGTCTGGTGCATCTCAATCTCAGTCATAATCAGCTGGAGTTCCTGCCAGAGGATACTTTTAAGAGGAATCTCGAGCTTAAAGTCTTAGATCTCAGTCACAATAATTTCACAGAATTCTCCGAGACATCTTTCACTGGCTTGGAGAGTCTCGAGGTAATTGAAATGTCTATAGACTTTTGTAGAGTGGAATTTTTTGTGACCACATATTTAATTTACATGAATCATTTCCTTGATCATTTATAGCTTTTATCTTAATCCATCTGGCACAATTTTATCAAAAAGCCCATGTTCAAAAGACTGCTAGAGCTTTTCTTTGTTATCTCATAGCAGAAATGTTAAGCATTGATTGATGGGTTGACGCGGTCGACGCAATAACTTACAGCAAATGATCTTCTGTTTCATCTTTGTGTGTGGAATCACATTGGTTAGAGAAGGACAGTGGGAGCGTATCTGTGCATTTATTAGTATATTGATCGAGCAATGAAGACACTTTAACTGCCAGATTAGGTTCTTAATCTTACTATTGCAGTGATTTACCTCGTTGGAAAGCTATTTTATTCTCAAGTGATAAGAAATAGCAAAACAAACCGGTTGTCTGGCAAAAATTATCAAATCTTGCTGTTTTAAATTCGAGTTGTAAAGTATAGGACTTTTGAAAATATTCACCATTTGAATGTTAGATATTAATTATTTAAAAAAAGGTATATGATTAAAATTTGGGAAGAAAAAAGCGTCTCTTAAACAAAAGGATTTTATTAAAATATTAAGTTTAATATCTTTTAAAAGGGTCAATGTATTTAATGCGATCTTGAACAGATTTTAAAGCAATTTAGGGTGTCAATTACATACATACATTCATACAAGTTCACAAATGCATTCAATTCATCAGCCTTTCTTTATTTATCAGAATTGATGCTCTGACCTTTCAATTAACACCCAAATTTGATTTTGTAACATGATTTCTAAAGACACTTTCTTCGCTATTAAAAGAATGCGACTCAAAAAGAATATCTCAATCCATTTTATTATTGAGTTACACATACTTTTCATCTACTTACCTTTTCTCACATCTATCCCTCGTGGAAATCAATTTGATATTATATTCTTTCCCCAGGGAAAATTGATTCTACATTGAAAGTCATTAATCTATAAGCTTCGGTATAGAGTTAACAATGAAATGCGATTTTAAAACCTAAAGATATATATTTCAATGTGTTATTTCTCCACCTTTAAAATATCCTCGTATTTCCTGTTAGAATCATCAATTCTTGCTTAACAGAACCGTTAATAAAGCACGCTCGTGTTTGAGATAAGCGCAACATTTTCTGCATCCAAATCCCAATCTGTGTCGCATTGGACGTGGCAAAAAGGTTGTAAATTGAGAGTATTTGTCGCATTTTTTCCAGGTATTCAACATCAGCCACAATCACATTTCCGAGCTCAGCAAATACATCTTCCAGGAGTTTTCCGCTGTGACACACTTAATCCTCGCGTGCAATCACCTCACAGCATTGGAGGATGAGCTGTTGGAGTTTGTTCCCAATGTGCGAGTGCTAAATGTGTCGGGAAATGAGATCTCCAGAATCGACAGGGATCTCTTTGATGGCATCAAGAGCCTTCGAGTGTTGGATCTCTCCCGGAATCGCCTCACCAGCCTCAACTTCCTGCCATCAATTGAGGCTCCGCTGAAGTTGCTGAATCTGGGAGAGAATCTCTTTCACTCTCTGGACTTGGCACAATTTGTGGCAGTGGATCAGGTGGTGCTGGAGGGAAATCCCTGGTACTGTAGCTGGCTCATTCTGACCATGATGACGAAGCCAGACTCCGTAGCACTGGGCAGGGATTACCTCGTCACGGCCACGAGCCACTCGCTAGAGATCCACCGCGTGGCGGGGATTGAGTGTGTGGACGAGGAGGATGGGCAGAATCGGAGTGTCATTCTGCTGAGGGAGGTGGACAAATCGCCCGAGGACGAGAGTGGAAATTTTAACAATTGGCACGTGAGTACACTTCCAATGCCGTCCTCGCTTCATTTTCACGCTGTTTGCTTCGGGTCTCCCAAAAGTCCAATAAAACAGCTTGATGTTTCCATCCAATGTGAAAGGAGTTCTCCGTGGGTGTATAAAGCATCTCTGGATTTTATTGAAACACAGTGGAATATTTGCCAACTTGCAAAAAATAAGATACGAAAGGGAGAAGTTTTAAAGGTTCATAGTTAAAATTTCAAAATTTTGTATTAGTTTGCAGTTAAAAGTAAAAATTTTAAATTAAGGTTTGCTTTAGGTTACAGAGTGATTAAAAATAATCAAAATAATCCTATGAATTGAAATCGGACGGCAAACAATCTAAAATTTAATCAATTTTACCTTATTCATTATTCAGACAGAAAGATAATTTTTGATTTGCTCCAATTCATTCGCAAATTTTCATTTAATTCTCAATTATTGGATGTTTATTTGGAGGTTTAATTTAGCGTGTTACCTATATAAATTTTTGCCAAAAAACATTTTGAGAAAAACGCAGATTTTATTTCGTTATTTGGCGGATTTATCGAAAAATCTTAATTTTTTAGAAGAATACTTCCATTTACCGTTTGCAGAAACAAAACACCCACACATCAGATTTAAATCAGGGTCTCTTCATGAAGAAATCTTCCTCTGGAATCGATGATTTTGACTACAAGGCGATCTTCCTGTGGCTCATAATCGGCATCGCCGTGGTGTTTGGCGTGACTAAAGTGTGTCGGGTCCTGCTGATCAAATCTGAGCAGCGCAGTGAGGAGTGGCGCAGGGACCAGCACGTATGTTTACCATAAATATTCCCTCCCCCGCCCGCCTAATTGCACCGCATTAATTCCCATTTGGCCACCCTCTTCCTAATTCCACGGACAAGGAGCCACACATATACACAATCCACCCTGAGAAATTGCTCATGTCTCGAGCATCTCATGGTGTTTTTCCACTGATGTGCCGGAGATTACCACTGACGCTTGTATCCATCCTATATGGGAGACCATTTTCCACCTCATGTGTAGAAAATATCCGCTGAAGCGCAAAGAGGTGGGGGGATGGACAATAGAGAAAGGGATTTTCGAGAAGAGAAAAAGAAATTCCCTTTTGGCAATTTCATCTCATACCCCATTCCATCCGGTCGCAATTAATTTGTGTTGATTTCTCGATTATATATTGAATCAATTATTTATAGAACAATACAAGGAATTCCTGCGCTCCCATCCTTTCCGGGAAGTGGGTGAGCTTCCCCCCGCAAAGCCACAATAATGCTGCTCATCCGCGAGAGAATTATTGACTTTCGGGCAGAACTAAACTGAAATTGTTTCAGAAGAATTATCCGATTATTCTATTTGATCCTGTGAGATAAACGGAAAGTGTTTAATTTAAATAAATTCAAATAGAGCGAAAATGTATATTATTTAGAGTTAATAAACATATTAATTAAACATTTTATTTAATAATATCCAATACAAAGTGCTAAAAACTTTCGTGAATAATGATTATAAAGATTATTGTGAATGAGTTTTGCAAAACTTATTTGCATTATTCACATACTTATGGCGCTGTCAGGCGACGACAGTTCAGTCAACAATTTCTTACGGTTGAAAGCTATTTGATGGCATTTTCCAGTAGAATATCATCAAATTTCCACGCAAATCCTGTCTATTCTGCATTATTAAAGAATAAACTGAAGAACTGTTGCCGTCTGACAACGCCATTAGTTTATGCGTTTTTAAATAAAACGCCACATTCTTAAAATAAAAAGCTTTCAAAATAAAATTTGAACTTTTTCCTCGCTTAAAATAAACTTAAAACAGAGAAACGACCAACGATGTAACTTCACTTATCTATAAAAAGCATTTTTTACGTAAATTATTAATAAAATAAAAAGCTGCGTAAT